>ML801221.1:128001-154426 GCA_009831015.1 Picea engelmannii | reverse complement strand
TAGTTAGTTAAGTATCCTATAATGATTCATTTATCCAATTCAAGATCAAATAGTCAAGAAGAAGAAAAATATGAAACATTGCAAAATAGAATTACCAAAGGAACACCAAATCTGGGGATCAAATGTTGTTCTAAGAAATGTATAACCATTGCTTCATTTACTTCAATTAAAGGTACTACATATACCCATGTTGAGAAATAATAAGTAGTAGTGAAGATGTATTTGTGTTTCAAATCTTAAGCTTCTGCAAATAGTATCATTGTATGAGGAATTTTCTAGAGATGTTACACCCATAATTAAAATCAACGTTTTGAACCAAATTATTGTGATCCATCTTCAGGAATAATTTGGTTCGAAACATCCTAAAGATGGACCACAATAGTTTGATTTGAAACGTCTTGAAGATAGACCACAATAGTTTGGTTTGAAACATCAATTTTAAAAATAGATACGACATCTGTAGAAAAATCCTTATACAATGTATTTTTATTTCTTTAAGAAATGAAAATCGATCTCCCTGATAACATCTATTCTTCATTTTTCAAATAACTTATTGATTGATTTCTCTTGACATCTATTATTCATCTATTCTTCTCTTGACATTAGAACAAAACGATATTGTAGATTTTTTAAACACAACACCATTGATGATCTATTACTATGTTATTATTGTGTTCATTTTAATCTTAAAACCCTTTTCCTCAAGTACTATGTTGATTTTAATCTTAGAGACTTTTTCCCTTGGAACTCAAATGGCGTCTATATGGATTCCATAAAAAACATAGAAAAATAGGCTTCCTTCTATTTACAGGTGGTATACACTTGTGCTACTAGGAATTGTGTTTCGTAATTAATATGCAAGAAGATGGTAAAATAGTTGGCCTAATGGTTAAGAACATGTGTTTCCTCTTAAGAGGTCACAGGTTCAAATCCAGAGGGGGGTAGGGTATGTATACCTTCGTAGACTTTACCAGTCAAATCGTTGGACGAAGGATGGTCCCTTATCTCACAAACAAGGAGGTCTCATACACCAATTTGGTGTGCTGACTTGACGAAGGATGAATTATTATACTTAATTAAGTTTTAACTCATACAAAATAAAATTATATATTTCATGGTATTCAAGCAAAGGATTATATGGTGAAGCAACACTACGTACACTTCGACAAAATTCACAGCAAAAGAGCACATTCTCATACAAAACAACAAACGAGTACATACACTTCGAGATTTAACACCTACCATACTAAACGCCAAAAGAGAATATCCTAAGGCTAGTAGCATTATATATATATATATATATATATATATATATATATATATATATATATATATATATATATATATATATTAAATTTTAATTATTTATTATTATTTGTTTTAAATTATTTTTAGAATATTTTTTATTTTATATATAATAATAATAATTTAATTTTTAAGGTTATGTTAATTTAGATACTAAATTGGTGTATGAGAATTTTTTTGATTAGTAAAGTGTATGTGTACATACCCTACTCCTTATGGATTTGAACTTGTAATTTCTTGAGGGGAAACACATGTTCTTAATCATTAAACGCAAAAAAAAATTAAATTAATTTTTTTAATATATATATATATATATATAATTAGAAATGTCTTATTTTTTTTTAATAAATTGGGAAATATATTAATAAAAAATTGCAAGAGATCTCAGAGAGTCAAATTACAAAGGAAGAGCCATCTAGCACTAAATTTTCAAAATCAGGTTGTGTATTAGCTATATCTATGGACCTTCCATCTCTAGTATTTTTTACAATCAAAATTCTATATCTCCTACAGTTGTATATTCTATGAAATGTTCCCAGACAAATTATACAAAAACAAAGCATGCTTTAACTACAAAATCTAAGTATCTTTGATGTCCATTTCTTTCGTTTCTGCTCCTAGAAGGTGAGTTGTTACAACCACTTCAGGGCCAGGAACGACATTCGGGGGCTCGATGAAGAAACTTCATTTGAGATCCGTGTTGTTGCACTTTCGGGTCTAGAAGAGATTGGTTGTTGTCGCAAATCTTCCACTTATGTTCTGATTGCTCCCACTTTGTTCTCAATCCTTTGTTGTTTGGTCCTTTGTTCTATCAATAATTCCATGTTAATAGCTAATTGGGATGAGAAGTTGACCAGCTGAATGTGAATGGCTTGGACAACTTGCTCCGATGCATCATAATATTCCTCCTACACTTCTTGTCGCTAGCACGCATGTCCCTCTCTTCTATTTTCTATTGTTAGGTTATGCAAATCAAATCCTCCTCGAGTTCCAGCACTATAATTTTGTGAGAAGAGAGCACACAATTATGGAGGTTTGAGTCTCATAAACTGTTGATACAAACTAACTGTGTCGCCTCTCTCAAAATATCGATCCGTCCTTATTCTCCCCATTCTACATGCGAGCCATCGCCATCGCCAAGATTATTGAATGTCCAAATTCAAAGCCATTAATTGTAATGTCTTTTCATTTAATAAAAGAATCCAATTCAAGACGGACGAAGCATTATTGTTGAAGGTGGATATGGTTGGGGTGGTATGTGGTGATACCATGGGAATGATACGAAGAGCGCAATCCATGAATGGAGTATCAATCCAAGCTATTGGAGGAAGTACTAATCAGGATAGATAATGAGGCAACACGCTTAAATCCACAAGAAGGCAGGTAGATTCATGGAAGGGCAGGGATCTAGAAGCCAAGGTTGATGACACATACTTCTCCAATAAGACCTATGACACATACTTCTCCAATAAGACCCAGGTCAAATAAAAATCCCCATAAATAGAAAGTATAAGGAGAGTGCTAAGAACGTGGGTCGTGAGCCATTGAGGTCCTAACCACTAAGAGTTAATAAAGTACATGGATAACTTAAGGGATGGGGTGAAAAGAAAGAAATCCATTATTTCTAAGACTTCCTAAATGATCCCAAACAAGTAAGTTAGCTTGAGATTTTTCTATGGTATTATTGGATCTGAGTCCATGAAAGGGGAGAAAATAAATTAGTGCTTCCAATTCTTTGTGAATCCTTATGAATATATTTTGGATTTTTAAGTCTCGCGGGAGAGAATGCTTATGAACATGATTGATTACCACCTTTGAGTCTCCAAGTGTGATTAGAGAATTAAACTCATGTTGCTTGGCTACGAGAATGCCCTGAAGGAGAGCATATTCTTCCACCTAGTAGTTTGTTTCCTTACCCAAACTCCATGAAAAAGTGAGCTCTATATTCCCTCCTAGAGAGAAGATAACCACACCCGCTCGTGTCACCATGAGGCTTCCCTTTGAAGCACCATCAAAACAAAATATAGGCATGTCTTGTTTCTTCAACCATTATGGAAATTCCAGACTTGTTATGTGTTAGGTAGCTAGAGAGGTAGTGGGGAGGGAATGTTAGATAGCTTGAGAGGTAGTGGGGGGGGGCGCAGAAGGCCCATAATGATAATAGTAGAGGCCATTCAGTGTAAGGTGGACTAGGTCCACTATATTATTAAATAAGGCCCACTATTATAGTTAGATATAATAAATGGGTAGTTAGACATAATAAATAGGTAGTTAGATCTAATAAATATAAGAGAACTTCTTAGAAGGTTCTACTTCTAGAAGATTCCTCCTCTAGAATGTTCTTAGGTGATGGTAGCACTATATAAAGGGGTCCAAGCAATGTAATGGGATATGAAGAGAGTTATTGTATTGTGAGTTGTATCTCAATAGGACGATGCCCCCTCGAAGAGGCAAGTGAACAGGAGAGGATCTCTTCCATAATAGGATCCATTGTATGGTGTTTCCCTACCCTAAGGTTTTTGATATAATAAAGTGGTGGTTTTATATATTGTTCTCTGAGTATTTGTGGGTTTTTTATATGCAATTATTTAGTTCTTAACAAGTGATATCGGAGCACTTTCCTTGGCAGGAAGTGTGGACAAATATTTTTATTTTTTGCATATTTATTTTTTCAGAAACAAAAAAAGATGGTCGTGATATTATGGATGATTTCTCTATGTTTTGATCCAAAATTTGAAATAATTGGTTGTATATCTGAGTTTCTCTCAGAAAAACACCCAAGTTAAAAAAAAAATCGTCTGAAACAAAGTCTGGCAAGTCAAGTTATTTGCATTTTAAAATATGCAATTTTTCAGGGTCTTTTTTTTTGCGGAAGACCATGTGATTTTTCTTGTTTATGTAGCACATGAGGCTGAATTTTTCAAAAAAAATTGAATATCTGAGTTCCTCTCACAATTTCACCCAATTTCAAAAGAAAAAATTGTCCAAATCAGAGCTCTAGAAGTGAAGATATCGCTGATTTAAAATCAACTATTTTTTTTGGGTTTTTCGTGACGACGACGGGACTACAGAGTTTATAACTTTTCATAGGGTCCTCAGATTATTACCAGATCAATGCAATTGAATGAATTATTTTAAGATTTTTATTTTGGTATATTTTATGTGGTGCCAATGACTATTTCCTCTCAAACCCTCGAAGAGATTCTACAAATCACTGAAGCATTCAAATCCCAATTGTATGACAACATGTATAACACATTGCATAACAGATTACATGACCTTGCAGATGGTATCAATGATAGTTTTTGTAGTATTCAAGATTCATTGGATAGCATATAGGAAATTATTTTTATGGAGGACATCAGGGATGAATATAATCAAGAAATATATGTTTGGTATGATTTTGAGGCCAATTATGATGATTGGTATATGGATAGTTGTCATTTATGGGATGAAAACCACTTTCATCTTTTGTTTGATGACTCTACTCCACCTTTTGTAAATCACATCAATGTGACACATGAGGAGATAGTTATGATTACCAGTTTCCAGCCTGCATATTTTACAACGGTATTGTTCCTTCCATATTCATCTTTGACCATTTCCCACTATGTGGGTGGATATTCTTACTTGGATCCACATGATAGGTGTCAGTGTTGGGAGCATCATTTTCAATTGATTATTGGGTGCTGATATCTTCTATGTGTAGTTCACCTGAGAAATTGGACATGGAACCTTGGTTTACAATGCCAGTTGGACTAATTCAACATGGTGGCTTCCATTTCTCAATGGGACCCTGGTTCTCTAGTCTACTTCAGCACTATGGTCCACACTTATCCCTGATTCTTTAGTCTACTTCAGTACTATGGTCCACACTTATCCATGGGACCCTGGTATATCGTTGTACATCAAACATCAAGCGTTGAGGACAACACTTTCATAAGGGGGATGGAATGTTAGGTGGCTAGAGAGGTAGTGGGGGGGGCAGAGGGCCCATAATGATAATAGTGGAGGCTATTTAATGTAAGATGGACTAGTTCCACTATATCATTAAATAAGGCCCACTATTATAGTTAGATATAATAAATGGGTAGTTAGATCTAATAAATCTAAGAGGACTTCTTAGAAGGTTCTACTTCTAGAAGATTCATCCTCTAGAATTTTCTTAGGTGATGGTAGCACTATATAAAGGGATTCAAGCAATGTAATGGGATATAAATATATTTATTGTATAATTGTGAGTTGTAGCTCAATAGGAGGATGCCCCCTTGAAGAGACAAGCGAACATGAGAGGATCCTTTCCATAATATGATACATTGTCTGGTGTTGCCCTACCCTAAGTGTTTTGATATAATAAAGTGGTGGTTTTCTATATTGTTCTATGAGTATTTGTGGTGTTTTTGTAGGAAAGTATTTGTTTCTTAACATTATGTGAAGCTTCCACTGAGGAGAAGGAAGGAGGGATGGAGAGCAGAGGAAGGAGGGGCCTTCACTACTAAAGGAAGGAATATTAAGATGTTGAAGCCAAGAAAGTTCTCCCTCTAATAGAGGATGGAAGCCAAAATCCTTCATTTTTCTTTGATTGAAGTGTTCAATCAACAACCCTTTACATTTGTTAGCCACTAGCGACAGGGGAAGAAGCACTTCTGAAAATATAGCCCTATTTCTAGCTAACCATATTTTCCAAGTTACAAAATTAGGAACAACCATGAATATGGTTTTAAGAGATTGTTTGTTTTCTAAGGAACCACCATACATGGCTTTCCAACAACTGAACAACTGAGTAGGAGAAGAAAGCCAATTTATGAGTGGAAACAAATTTTGGAAAGTCATTCACCAAAATGACTGAACATATTGGCAGTTTAGAAACAATTGCACCAAGTTCTCCTCTTCATGTTTACATAATATGCATTGAAAGGGCCCTCTAATTCCTACTTCTTGTAATTTCTCCCCCGCGAGGATTTTCCCATGCGCTAATGTCCAACAAAAGATATTAGTTTTAGGCAAATTGTTTGTATCCCAAATTTCAGCCCACAAGTTCGATTTGGCAGGAAATGGATATTGTTATAGGAGGAAATTTTATCCATCCTTAACTCAATATATCATGTTTCCACTACCACAAGAGTCCTTGATATACACGAAGGGGAAGAACCTCTAAATTTTGAACTAAGAATTCTGAAAATCCCTTGAAGGTGAGCAGGAATATTATCCAAATTCCATCCAACCCAGGATCCTGCCAAATTCTAGTTAGAGATATCAAATAAGGTGGAGATGCCTTGATTAGAACACTGATTAAATAGAGGAAGAAGGGAAATCTCTTCCAAAAGAGGAGGATTTCCCATAATATTTTTTTTCCATAGGAGAATATTTTGATCGTTTCCATAGATCCAAGTGATTTTACTTTGAAACAATTGGATGGAGGCCTTCATAAGATTCCAAATTGGGGAACTGATTGACGTAGAAAGGGAGAATCTAGATAGCGTAGATTATCCCCTACCAAGTATTTATGAAGAATTTTTTTTTCCAGCATCCCAACTTTCTAGTTACCCATCTTCAAAGGATTTTTTCCCCAAATCCATATTGGAAAGAGTGGGGTCAAGAATTCCCAAACCCCCATGAGATTTGAGGGCTCAAACTATCTTCCATTTTATGAGATGCAATATTTTAGTGTTAGTCTTCCTCCCCCTCCAAAGAAATTTGTGAATTTCTTGAGCTATGGATGACTTAATATTGGTTGGGGCTAGTAATGAAGAGAATTGGAAGATTGGGAGGGAAGAAATAATAGATTTAATGACAACCACTTTACCTACAAGGTTAAGCCACTAAAACCCCCATTGAGTGAATTTATATTTGAAACTGGGAAGAACTGGGAAGATCCTGCAAACATATGGGAATGCCCAAGTATTTGGAGGTTGACTTTTCTTGTAAACGGAACTAAAGGATACCTTCTATGCTTGAGGCCACTCTCGAATTCATGTTCCAAACATAGATGTGGTTTTTCGGCATATTTATCTTTCCATAAAAAGATTTCATTAACTTCATAAGAATGTCTTTGAATCTCTTAGTTATAATTGTAGATGCCCCTCCTATCAAAAGAGTATCATCAACAAACTAGGAATCATTAACTATTTTGGGGATTTTCTAGCTTCCTTCTCAATGCTTCTTCCATGAGAATATAAAGGATAGGAGAAAGAGGGCATCCTTGCCGGAGGCTTCTTGACATCTTGAAGAATTTGTCTAGTCTACCATTTATTAGAGGAGAGTCCATGGTTCCCGGATATAGGTTGAGATCCATGCTAGAAAATCTGGTCCAAAACCAAGCCTTGTTAGAATAGCAAAAAGGAAACTATGGGGATATCTTAAGGATCATCCATATGATCCAAAGGATCCTAATGGCTAGGGTTAGGATACGTCTTTGGCTCTCTTTCTTCTTCAGATAAGATCTCATATTGATTATTGGTAGGAATACTCCCTTTCGAAATACTTGCCGAGGAGGATTCTGGCGCTTCTTGATATTTTGGATTGGAGGGAGCTCCCTCAAACTGAGGGACTTGCCTTTGATGAGAGCCTTTTTTGGCTAGTTCTTTCCTACGTTTTGATTTTTTCCATTATTCATTTTTCTTTGCTCAGGGTTGTTCCACTGGTTCTTTCAGAAATCTTTTGGGAAAATGACCATATTCATGGAAAATATTTCACTTGAGAGGGAGTTTCTAATAATCCACTTCCTGCAAATATGTCTAGTTGTCCAAGGTGAGATTTATGGCCTCTGGAAGACCTTTCTCCAAACCTACTTCCATGAATATTCGAGCACATGATTGAATATTTTATTTGGGTTATGCATGATCTATATAGGTCCCAAGAAAGTTCTCGATGGCTTGAAGAGTTTCATCATTCCAACAGTGAAGGGGAAGAAAGGGAAGGTGAACCCATACTAAGACTACAAAGGGGGTGTCATTTTATGGATTAAAATATGGGGTCCAACGATTTAAGTAAATACCTCTAGCCCCCATGAAATATGGATTGCTCCTGAAATAAAATATCGATCTTCTTTCTTTTCAAACAAAAAGGCAAAAAATTCCCTTCCACAGAAGGAGTGAGACATTCTTCCAGTTAAGTGGGGTTTCTAGTTCTTCTCCAACCAGAGAGAAACTGATCTAGGGGAGGGCAATATCCCAATGAAATTTCCAACCAAGTCATACTCCACAAATCTTAGAGCCAAAGAGTGTGAACCAACTAAAATCCGGACCGAGGGTATTTCATCAAGATTCTTGACAAAACACTAATGTGCTTGCTTGGGGTGCTTGGGGAGACCTGCAACCAGAGTTGTGAAAGAATCAACATTCACAGGGGGGGAGGCAACAGATGGGGGTTGCTAGATCCCCCTCTAGGAGAATCCATGATGACCATAAGAGAGAGGCATGATTAGAGTTTAGTCAATGTGCACTTAGGATGCCATAAATCTTATTTAAAAAGACTCAATTGAAATTATCATTTAAAATATTTAGCTTAATTTTTTACACTTTTATATTGAATTATTATTATTATTATTATTTTAAATGATGCGAACTTTCAATCATTCTCCTTCATAATATTCATCTTTCTTCATTTAAAAATTATTTTATTTTTTTATTTAAAAAATGAACTTTCTTCAATTCAATAATATATATATATATATATATATATATATATATATATATATATATATATATTCCAAATGAAAAAAGAATAAATTTTATTAAAAGAAAACAAAAATTACATTTTGAATAATGCATGCAGCGAGCATGCATTTAGTCTAAAAATACCTTTCAAGTCCAAAGGGAAGAAAGGCATAGCAAAAATGGCCCTCAAAGAGCAGCCCAAAAACAATAGAAATCTACAACGAAAATAGCCACAAAATCTCATCCAAGAAGAAACTGTAGAGGCAGACCAAAAGAAAACCTGGACGGACCATGCTAGAGTGAAAAAGAAAAACCCCACAAGATCTAGATCCAAAGGGACAAAAAACAAAAGGACCTGCACCAACAGAAGAGAAAGCTAAGAAATGCATGTCGTGAATCGACCTCAAAGTAATAACCGTCCCAAAAATCAACATTGCATACTCGAAAGAAAGGACCTCAAAGATCTAACTCAAATCACTGAAAAAGAAATAGAATCCTTGCAACCACTCCACAAAAAAGTTGAGCCAAGGGGAGCTCAAGGACCCCAATCCACCAAAGCCACCGAGAAAACCATGGCATTGCATCAAGCCCTGAATGAACCAACGGGGATGGAATAGCTAGATCTAATCCCTAAGAATATTCTGAAAAACCTCCATGCATGCTAAAGGATGAAATAGCATAAGAAGGAACCCCAAAGATGATGGAAAGGAATCAAAATAAACCAGATATGAAAATATAACCATAGGAAGAAACCTCCAGACATCAGACGTTTCACGCACAATGAGAGCATCACATTGGGGTCCAAGCAAAGGACTCACGTCCACCAAAACTCTCACCGATCAAGCATAAGATATTTCAATAAAAAAACACAACCACATACTAGGCAAGCAAAAGTAAAAAATCCACAACGGAAGAGAGAGCACAAAACGATGAGACCTGGATCCTCCAAGGCACAAGCTTTAGATCTGACGGAGCAAGAACAACCTAAACCACCCAAGAGAGACGAGCCACGAAAAAAACTATGGCATTTGTAGTAGGATCGACAAGAAAACACCAGGAAAAAAAACAAAACAGGGCTCTGCGACTCGAGTTTCCCCAACAGCAGACCCCATCACATCCTTCACTCCCACAATGATCCATAACAATATTATATATTAATACGTTGAACTTTATATAAAAAAATTTAGGGTCAATATTTTTATTCCAATACCTTAATTGTATGCTTTACTCAATATCTCTATTTTATGAGGTATCATTAGGGTTGGAATTTCAAAATCATAAAGCCCATCAAATTTGACGGTTTCCAACATTGTGACCCCCGTTTTGCCAATTTTAATGAATATGGTTGATGGTTTTATAGAATTTTTCACCGTATTTGACGGGAAAATTGGTCAGTGATGGGCAATTTGCCCATCAAATTCCATCCCTGGGTATCATAATCATTCTTTATGGGTTAGTAATGAATACCATATGTGGAATGCATGGAATTTCAGGCAAGTGTCATAATCAATCTCAATGGTTTTACACTCAATCATTATCAAAATGCATGAAAGTGGATCATAGGCATCATGATCAACTTCATCGCGTTTACATTGGATACCAATTGACAGAAGTTTTTGCAAGCATCTTAATTATCCCCAATGGATGTTATCCCCAATGGGTTTACACTAGATACATTCACAAAATTCAAGGAAATGCCCACACATGCCATAATTAACCTTGTGGGGTTTACAATGATTACAATCTTCCAAATATGGGTAAATTTTCATAGCCACTCCAATAAGTCGATTGACACTATATACCATGTGCAAAATATAAGGAAATGTGCATAAGCATTGTGATTGGCCTTTCTAAATTTAAAGATCATAATATATTATCTATTTGATAGAATGACACTAAATATTATTCATGAAATATGGAAACATTTTTATTGACCAAAAAATAACAATTTTAAATATATATTTTATTGATTTAAATTAAAACATTGATTTGACTTAATTATTTTTATTTAAAATAAAATGTAAATAGAAATTTAGTGGACTTTAATTATCATCATTTATATATATATATATATATATATATATATATATATTAATTATGATAAAAAAAAAATTATTCTATTGAAAGGTGTTTTCTACGACTCAATATGATGGAGATGTGTGTTAAGAATATAGTCAAGAAAATAAATAACTAATAACAAGATCAAGATGGAAAAGAAGACGGATGGAAAATGCACGAAGCCAATTCAATTATTGTGTACATCAATAATGTATATATAGTACACATAGCACACTGTCATCATACATTAATAATGTATATATAGTACATATTGCACAAATGTACTCTAATGGTATGACCATTAGAGTAAGATAATGAACTAAGATTAGAGTTTTCAACACCCCCCCTTAATCTAAATTTTTTTTTTCCCTGAAAAACTGTCACTTCTTGACAACTAGTAATCTGTCAGGTGAATATTCAGAGGGCTTAAGATCCTCTTTGAACTCTGAAAAAAAATAGTAGAATATGAAGGCTTCTACTAAATTGGTGGTTTTGAGATGACCACAAACCAATCTGGTGGTTTCGAGATGACCACAAACCAATCTGGTGGTTTTAGGATGACCACAAACCGAATGTCTATCAAGAGCTTCAAGAGCTTCAAAAACAAGAGCTCAAAAACAAGTAGAACCTCATGTCTTATGCTTAATTGGTGGTTTAAAGTTGACCACAGACTATCAATATCGTCAAAAACAAGAGCTCAAAAACAAGCAGAACCTCATGTCTTCTTCTTAATTGGTGGTTTCAAGCTGACCACAAACTATGAAGAGCTCAAAAACAAGAGCTCAAAAACTATGAATGGTTTCAGGATTACCACAAACCATATCGACAACAATATGTTCAGGAATAAGGCTGCATACCAGGAACTAGGCTACATATTTGATCATTTGTTCACATGATCTAAAACAAACTTGGAACCTAACAGAAAACTTTAGATTTCCCCCCTGTCAGGGACAAGTGGTTCAAATTCTCTTTAACATAATGTGTATTCTTTCCACAATGCATACAAGAATGAAGATTGAAACACTGATCTTTCATATGTCCAACTTTATCAACGGAAAGAGGGCTTCTTGCAATTCCACCATTTTACAATAATCTAACTCGACAATAGAAAATTTAATCTCAACATAAGGGTGTTGGCTTCAACAAAAACTACACCCAATTACAATCATAATTCAATTCAACAGTATTTGATACTTACAAAAGGAACAACATTGAGTATCACAAATTGCAAGTCATAAAATTATGAAGAGACATTAGTCCATAAATCACAAATTACAAGTCATAAAATTATAAACAAACACAAGTCCAAAATCTAGGAGTTGAATTATTCTAAAATTTTCGATGGTGTGTATGTAAATCTTTGAAATTTTTAGACATTGACTTGATCTCTAGTTATACAGGCTCCACGTGCAGATCACAAACTTATATTCTCTATGCATGTAATTTTAATAAAACAAAAAAATGACAACAACTTTCTTTACAGTAATGGCTCTGAAATTTTCTTATGAGCATCAAGACACGAGAGCTCCTTCACATGGGGTTCTTCCCACACAGTGAATGGTTCACAAGAAACGAAGGCACACAATTCCTCTTGGGAGCTTCTTCACATTCAATATTTTTGTACTTCTAGTAATATTCTCACTTTAGTACTTGTAGTAATATTGTCACTTGTGCAAGTTCTGTCTTTGCAACTCAATCTATATATCAATACTTCAATAGTTTTCCAATTGAATCAAATTAAAAATACCACATAGCATTAATTCCCTACTAAAATTTTAAAACATTTCTTCCAATTTACTTTTATCTTTTCACTCACTTATTTTACTTATTTAGGATGATAGAAATAAATCTTACATCTTCCTTAAATATTAAAAATAAAACTAGCTCCTTTAAATGATTATTTTCCTTGCAAACGATCCACAAAACCCCAAAACCCAATTTGGTTTTTCTTTGTCTAGGTCTCTCTCCACTCATGTGATCCACAGACATTTATCGCTCATAATTTCATATATATATATATATATATATATATATATATATATATATATATATATATATATATATATATATATATATATATATATATATATATATATATATATATATACANATATATATATATATATATATATATATATATATATATATATATATATATATATATATATATATATATATATATATATATATATATATATATATATATATATCCACAAAAAATGAAAGTACATACTTTTCAAAATATATATCCTTCAAAAAAATCAATCTTTGATTTTATTTTAATAATGGTACCTTCACCAACTGCTCTTTCACGAAGACACATCTATTGGGTGTCTTCTCGACTTTGGAAAACCCACATATTTCTTCCACCAAATAAATCTCAGTTGATAGAGTGGCTCGTGTTTTCCTGTGCATTAAGAGAACCCTTGACCTTCATTTTATATGTATAGCTCCTCTTTTACCATTTATTAACATAACAAAGAAATCTCAGTTGATAGAGTGGCTCCTATTTTCCTGTGCATTAACAGAACCCTTGACCTTCCTTTTATGTGTGTATATCCTTTTTTCATGTTCATTATCATAACCCTTGACCTTCCTTTTCTGTGTGCGTGTTCTTCTTTCTCAAGACCCTCACTGCACTTCAATTCCATGGAAAAACTACCATGGATCTCAATATTATCACGTCCTTAAGACCAAAGGTTCTCTGATAAACTAGCAAGCCCGTAAGATGATTTAGATGCTTTGATACCACTATTAATAATATAGCCAAGAAAGTAAATGGATAAAAACATTAATATGAAAAAGAAGATGGACAGAAAAGGCACCAAATCAATTAAATTAATATATACATCAATAATGTATATATAATACATATTGCACAATTGTCCTCTAATGACATGAGGTAAGATAAGGAACTGAGATTAGAGTTTTCAATAATGTGTAATTCCTTTCATGATCAACATGGAATTAACAAATGGCATTTAAAAATATTATTATAAAAAGTAATTTCAATGTGGTACATAAACAAAATATTTAATATTCACTATAAAATAATTTTATATCAACTTTATGTACACATACAAAGAAAGATAAATTAATTTGAATTTAAAAAAAAAAATCTTATTCAACCAATAATTGTTTTCTACTTATAACTGTGAGGGAGATGCATAATTCTTTTAATGATTAATATGGAGTTGACATGTGGCATTAATGATTAATAACAAAAAAATTATTTCAATGTGTGGACCATTAACAAAATATTCCAATAATGTCTTATATATATATATATATATATATATATATATATATATATATATATATATATATATATATCCTTGAGGGTTAGCTCAAGTGGTATTGAACTGTAAGTGACATCTCTCCCCACTAATCAATCGTGGAGGTCACCCTTATTCTCTTGATCTCCTAGGGGTGGGGTGAAGCTTTGTCATCAAGGCCAAGGATTTACCCACTTTATACTTGGAGGGTTTTAAAATAAAATATCAATTTTTATTTCATATATATATATATATATATATATATATATATTGATTTTCAAATCCATATAGTGTGATTGGATTCGGATGGTTTAGTTTTGTAAGATAGCCAAGGTTTGAATATCGTGGTAGTGGGGAGGAGACACCCAAAAAATCTAGTGTGCTTAAATCTATCTTAAGTCTAAACCTGTTGTTGTCATGTTAGCCTAATGTTATATTAGATAAAGTTACATTAAAATAATAATGATGATAATAATAATAATCATAAAGTGGATCTAGATTGGAGGGAAGTGAACCAGTGGTGGAGGTCAAGGGTGGAACATTGGGCAATTTATGGTATGTTTCTTTGCCAGTGGAATGAGGGGGTTTTTGGGCCATGTTATTATGGTAGGGACAGGTTCAACAAGAATGCAGAATGGAAGGAGGTCGGCCACTCAGTGAGTAATGTGTGCCTGCTCGGATCAAGCGTCCTTGAATTCTAGGCATGAAATGAGAGTAGGGAGGGTCGCACCGAGGAAGAGAGGAAATGAAAAAGGTGTGAAAGGTAGAAGTTTGAAACTCGGAGCAAAGGAGAAGAATAGGCTTGGGAAGAAGAACAGGAACCAAGAGAGGAGCTCGCAGGGCCGAGAAGAAATAAAAATGATCCATCTACAGAGGAGGAGTGACAAGGTTAACCTGTGAGGGTGGTTGAGGATTCATCAAATCCACATGAATTTCATACAGGACAGAGGATGATTTTAGGTGTAGTAGCCAGTGTTGTTGCAGGTTAGTTGAATGCTTGCAGTTGGGTCTCCACCCTAGGAGAGACAGGGTGGGTGATGTGCAATATGTCAAGGTGGAAATGGTTGTTGGATGTCACCCCATCTGGGGTTGAGATGTCTTTGAGAGCCATTGTCAAGCAGTCAACAAAAATGGGTTGGTTCGAGTTGTGGGAAGGTGAATAGAGGAGATCACCATGAGTGAGTTCCACCCCTGCATTGGAAATTTTATCAACAATTTGATTGGATTCTCTGCGGACATGAGAAAGGATGAGAGAGAAGTTCGGGAGAATTAAGGAGTGGAGGATTTCCAAGTTACTGAGGATTCGCCAGCTAGGGGAGATTTTGAATGGGGATGAGCTGGTGAGTAGCTTGGAGAAGAGGTTCAAGATAATTTGTGAGTCTCCCTCCACGATGAGTTTGGAAAATCCCATTATGTTGGCAATGAGAAGGCCTTGTAAGAGTTCCCAAATTTCAGTTTTTTTTATGTTTTTGTGGCCAAGGCTACCAGTTGAGATTAGAAGCATGTTTCCTTGGTCATTTTTGAAGACTTTCCCGAAGCTTGTCGGCCCTGGGTTTCCTTTGGAGGTGCCATCAAAATTTAGTTTGATGAAACCGATTGTGGGTTTTCTCCATGAAGATGGATTGGAGAGGTTGGGTGGATGTGAGGGGGGACAGGTGGGAGGGGGATTGGAGAGGAGTTTCCAATGGGAGAGGATGGTAGCTTCAGGAGGGTCACATTGAAGATCTTATGGGCTCCATCTTTGGGAACATATTGTTTCTCTGATGCAGGAATGAATGCATGTCCAGACTTGTGCTTCGGGGAGCGAATTAGATTTAAAATTTATGTTTTTTTTCTCTTTCCAGATTTTCCAGATGAGTAATTCTAGAAGAAAAATCCATGTTATGTTGAGAATTGGATTTTTGAAAGCTTGATGTTTCTAGTGCTCGAAGGTTGCTTTGATTCTTGCAAATTTTCTGTCAGTAGTGTGCATGATTGAATCCATTTGGTCCCATAAGTTTTTCCTTAAAGTGCACTGGTTGAGGATATGCTTCGTAGTTTCTTCTTGATTACATCAAAGAGGGAATCTAGAGGGACCTGTGAATCCTCCTTTAATAATATTATCCCAAGTGAGGATTTTGTTTTGAACCACCAACCAGGGAAAAGTGCATACTTTGAGCCAGTGGTTGATTTTCCATATTTTTGCTCAGATTTCCTCTTTCATTAATAAGTGATGATTTGTTGTTATCCTATAGGCTTCCTTGATGAAGAAAACTCCCTGTCGAGTGTGTCCCCAATGAAGAATATCTAGAACCTGATGAATGTTGATCTTCCTTGTCTCCACTTCTGAATACCAGGGATCTAAATTTTAGGTGGATGGTAAATTCATAAGTTAATGAGTGGCTTTCCAATCTCTCCAGTGAGGATGAACAGAGTGGGTTTTCCAATGATGGGAGATGGGAAGGTGTGTGGTGTTGCTCAAGTGGTGGAATATTTCCTGCATAGTGACCTTGAGGTGGAAGGGGGGTAATTGTTTCCAAGAATCAATCCAGAAGAGGGAAGTTTGCTTGTTTTGAACCTCCCAGAAGCCATGCTTCTAAATGAGAGAGTGATTCGCATAATAATCGTTCAATATTGAGGATCTTGGAAGTTAGTTGGTGAGTCTGATCAATTTGTTTTCCTCGAGGTTGGGGGCATATTTTCTTCTCCAAATTTTATCCTAGGGACCAAAGGGGTGGGTTAACCATCTACACCAATTTTTGGCTCTAGATACTTTGTTTAGGATACCTGGGTCTCTCATATGAAGGCCTTCTGAGGCTTTGGGTTTGCATAGATCTTCCCATTTCACAAATGCCCACTTTCGACCTTCCTTAGTACCCATCCAGAGAAAAATTATTTGAATGGAATGAATGGAATTGATGATATATTTAGACACAGCTAAGGCTGAAAAAATATATAATGGAATGGCTTGTAGAAAATATTTTAGAAGGGTAAGTCAACCTGCTAAGTTTAGGGATCTAAAGGTCCAATATTGGAGGCAATGATCAAGTGAGGTAAGAAGGGGCTCCCAGTGGATGAGGCGTGAGGGATTTTCTGTGAGGAGGGGGGGAGTATTTGGATGGAAGGGAACTCCTGGTGAAACCCAAAAGGTTAGCCAAGTGGACTTGACTGGCTTATGGGGTGTTGAAGAAAAATACCTGAGATTTACCTACATTGATAGATATACCCGAGGTTGTCGTGAATTTTTCCAGGATGGTCCTGATGGTGGAGGCTTCTTTCATAGTGGATGATCCCATTGTCATTGTGTTATCCATGCCATAGATTTTGATACCATGGAGGGCCCCACTGAATATCTGAGCTTGAATATGATAGTTGAGGCCTTCTGCAAGTATGACAAAGAGGAAGGAGAAGAGAGGGTCTCCCTGTCATATTCCTCTTGTGGGTAAGAAGGTTTTGGAAGGAGAACCATTGAAGAGGATGGATAGGAAGATTCTAGAAGTGAGATTTAGAATCCATCTGATCCAATCTAGGTGAAAGCCAAAGGCCATGAGGATATGTCGCATGTATTGCCAACTTATCATTTTGAAGGATTTAGAGAAATCCATTTTGATTATCATGCTCGGTATGTGGGAGGAATTGTGGGAGTGGATGACTTCATGTGCCAAGATGATGTTATCCAATATCTAGTGACCTTAAATGTATCCAAAATGTTCTTTTGAAATAATGAAAGGAAGAATAGTTTTGAGGAGCATAACAATTACCTTTGTAATTATTTTGTAGATGATGTTGCATAGTATGATTGGTATTTATTTCTTAGGATACATGGTCCTTTAATCTTTGGGAAAGAGAGTGAGGAACGTTGCATTGAAATATGATAAGACATTCTTGGAGTGTCATGAGTCTTCAACAATTTTCCAAACTTCCTCTCTTATCATTGGCCAACAGTGATGAAAGAAATCTATGGTGAAACCATCTGGACCTAGATATTTTCCTAGTGGAATTTACTTCTTAGCTTGGTCCACCTCCTCAATGGTGATGGGGAAGATAAGAGCGGTGTTTTTTTCTTCAGTTATCAAAGTAACAATGTGTTGAGGTGATTTTGGAAATGGTTGTAGATTTTTCTAGGATGGGTTCTGATAAGAGGTTCTTGTAGAAGTTGATGAGTTCATGTTCAATGTCTTTGTGTGTGAGGAGTTTCTCTCCTTGATAATTTTCCATCCTGGTGATTATGTTGATGTGGCTCTTTGAATCATGGATTGGTGGAACTTTTTTTATTTTTTCCCCTTCCTGTAGCCACTGTATCCGTGATTGTTTTTTCCATAGGATCTCCTCTTGTGCATATCTCTCTTCTAACTATTTTAAGACCAAGGCCTCTTCTTCCTACAATTTATCTGAGGTACCATTATTAATTATTTCTTTTTGTATCTATTTCATGCGCAAATCCAAGTTCTTTTGGGATTGGAAGACATTTACAAAGACCATTTTTTTCCAAGTCTTGAGGTGTTGTTTGAAATTTTTCAATTTTTGCTGGAAGCGATACATGAGAGAGCCATGAAAGCTCTATGTGTTTTTCCACCAGGTGGGATAATTTTATTTAAATTATGGATTATCAAGCCAGAATTTCTTGAAGCGGAAAGGTTTGAGCTAAGGGGATCCTATTGTATTCATCCAGAGTTGTATGGGCCAATGATTTGAGCTGAAAATTGGAAGGATGTTGGCTTCTAGAGAGAGCCCTCTAATCATTATAGATTTTGATATTAGAAATCTATCTAGCTTGCAAGAAACATGGTGCTTACCTGAGTGCTTATTGGACCAGGTGAACATACCTTCTTGGAAGTCTAGGCCGATAAGACGAAGGGTGTTGATGATTTCACTAAAGGAGATGTTGTCGTTGTCCATTTTTCTTATGCCTCCTCTTTTTTCTTCTAGATATTTGATGTGGTTAAAGTCGCCTCCTAGTATCCATTGTTGGTTGTTCTCTAAGTTCTTCAAGAGTTGGAGAGAGTGTCAGGAGATTTATTTTTCTTGCTGGTTTTATGGTCAGTACACGTTTGTGTTAAAACCAAAATTGTTTGAGTCAATGGCTCGGAAGGATGTTGAGATTGACCACTTAGTGAAGAATAATTTTTCTAGAATGATCGATGTTGGATTCCACAGAATAGAAAACCCTCCCGTTGAACCATTTGAATCATTAGAGATGAATCTTCCTCTCTTCCAACATTTGGAGAGGATGTTATCTATCATGGAGCCTACACATTTAGTGTCTTGAAGGAATAATATGTCTGTTTTTTTTGTCATCATGTTGTTTTGAAGGATTCTTTATTTATTCCTCCCATTGAGGCCTCTTATGTTCCATGATATTATCTTCATGAGGAAGGGGGGATGGGGTTTGGGAAGAAGCTATCAGTTAGCTTGTGTATTTTCCCCTAGTTTACCATGCAACTTCCTATTTCCTAGATTAGTTTTTGGGTGGATTGTTTTCCTCTTCTACCTACTTCCTTTGGTTGTTTGCATGCTTCTTTTTGTTCCTCTCAGGAGATACCAAGCTCTTTTTTGGATCTATATTTCACTCCAGCTAAGGAGTTGAGGTATACTTTGTGTACTTTTATGAGTTGCTCCGGGGGGATGGATTGGAGTTCCTTTTTTCTATATGCTTCTTCTGGTCGGATGAGGTCAAATTTAGCTAGATCTTGGTCATCCCATTCTATTTACATTTCACGCCTTATTCCTATGGGAGTTTGACTATTGGGGGAGGGGGGTTGATTTTCTCCAGGATCGGTTCTGAGGGATATTTTCCTTTAACCTTCGAAATGGTTGAAGCAAGGTTAGGGGAAGAAGGGATGGTGGTAGGTTCTTCTAGGATGGTGTTGAGGATTTCAAAAGAGTTGCATGTGGAGGGTTCAGTATGGCTAGGTGGATGGGAGTTTTTTTGAGGTTGGTTTCTATGAACTTGTACCTGTGAAGCCATCCTTGGAATTAGGTTGTGGAGTGGGGTCGGGTTGGCTTGGTGCATTCAAAGGGAAGTCTCTAAAGAGGTGGTCATGCTCGTGAAATTTGCGACAACAAAAGGGAATGTGTTCATAGTCTATGGTTTTCTCCCATTCTTCACCTTGATATTCAATTTTGATGGTTTCTAGAAATGGTTTTGAAACATCCATGTAAATGAAGATGTGCACATAGGAGATGTATCTTCCTTGTTTTGTGGCTTTCGTTGCTTTGATGAAAATGCCCAAAGTGTTATGTATTCCTTGCAAGACCTCTCCTGGCCAGTATTCTAGGGTAAAGGAATAGAGTCGTGTCCATAATGGAGCACAGGTGAGGTCCTCTTTTTCAGGATGGAATTTTTATGTCCAAAACCTGAGATATAATCTTGTGGAGTTGTAGAAATACGACCCATTTCCAAAAAAATTGTTTTTGTCTTCGAGATTGTGGAATATGGATGTGAAGAAACCCTTGGATCCTAGTTGCAGTTCCAGGTGTCCCTTGGGTTTCAACCAATGTTGTATCCATTTGTTAAGTTCTCATTATGATGGCCATAGGCCTAGAAATTTTCCTACGAGAGTGTGATATTTCATGTATTGGGTTTGCATACCAAATCTTGTTGAACTGATCACATACCTAAGTGTTGTATATGCTTGGTGTATGCATTTTCTAGGGTTCCATGATGGAGCCACATATGGATGAGGTGGGTTGGCCTCCATCTCTATGCCTTTGTTTTGGTTGAGCTCATCCTAGTACATTTGGTTCCTGAACTCCATCGGTGGTTCAAAAGTTGGCCTTGAGTTGGTTCATCGATTTTCTTCTCTTGCTGCAACCTTGTGATAGGAGGAGGCTTCCTCCCCCTCCATTGGATCCAATGAAGGCGGGTCAGGCAGCCGAGCAGGGGGTATCTAGTGCGTTCTTGGGAGATTCGCATAACTCATAAACCCTAGACACATAGAGAAAACCCTAGCATTCCTCTTCGTTTCATAAGGAAAAGTATTCAAAATATTAATTTCAGTTATACATATATTTTCATATTTTTTCACCAATACTCTTAACATTTTTTAATATACAAAAAAATTTAACTTAATTTTTTTCCACGTGTATATTTACAAATTATTTTTCTAATTAAAAAAAATCACGTTATCATCTAAAATAACAATCTTAATTTTGTAAACTTTTATATTTTATTATTATTATTATTTTAAACCACGTGAACTTTCAATCATTGTAATTCAAAGCATTAACCTTTATTTATTTATTTTAAATTGTCTTTGTTTACAAAGTAACAATTTTATATTTAATGGGTGCTTTCTCCAAATCAACCAAGCCTTTATCTCAACCATCAATATTAAACCAAAAATCCCCTCTTCCTCCTCCCCTCCTCGTGCTCTCCTCTCTTTCTTTTATATCAAAGTCACCATCTATCATATTGAAAAACTTTTGTCTAAGAAGAATATCAAAACCTTGTTCAAACTGTACAAAACCCTCAAACAACCTTTTAGAATTGCTAAATATAAACCCAACCCGATGCTCGGCCTTACATAGGTCAAACTTTAAGAGCCTTTAAATCTAGGATTAAAGAGAATATAGTTGATAATACCTATAAACGAACTTCCAAATATGGTATCTATGAACATTTCCTTGAATTCAAGCACCTTATGTTCTTTGAAAAAACAAAAAAAATATCTTGTGCCCCTCATTTCTCCTCTCGTCTCATCCGTAAATACCTTGAAATCGAAAAACATCATAATAAATTTAATCGCAAAGATGGCTACAAACTTATCCAATCCTGGAAGCCCACCATATATCACCTTGAACATTAGGCTTCCTCCTTCGATAGTTTAGTTAGTTTAGCATCTCAAGCCTTTCCCTCATCCTCTCCTTTCGCTTTGATTCTTTTCCTCATATCTACCTCTTCCTCTCGATGCATATTTTCTCTTCATCTCTCCATAATCTTCTTGTCTCTTTGTTTTCGACTCTTAACCTAACATCCTTATCTAAATCATTATTATCTCATACATACTATAACTTTATTGTGTTATTATCTCGTATTAAATACACTAATTTCCTTTACCTTGATTTATTCTTTTCTATTTTTAACTTAGAATAAGTATATTAAATCTCCCTAGTAATTAGTATTCAAATCCTTTTGTTTTCATTATCAATTACTTTATTTCTCTCCTCAATTTCTTCATTATTATTATCTTTCCTTTACCTTATGTTATTTCCTTAATTTAAATCCTATTACACTCTATTATTTCCTTAATTAAACCCTATAAATCGTATCTTATATTGTTATCATAGCCTTTTATTTTATCACTTTCATCACTAGTTATCTCTTAATCTCAACGTCTTTTTCATTTTCTTTTTCCATTTATAATCATTATTGTTTCTCCTACCCTCACATTGATTTCTTATTTTTATTTCAATTTTCATCTAACCTCAACTATATCAACTACCTATTTTATTACCCTCCCTAAAAATACTAGTAATTTACCTTTAATGAATACCTAATCTCAACGGATAGTTATAATACTTAAAATGAATCCCTATTCTCAATGGCCAATTCTAATATTTTATTGATTTATTTTCTTTCCCCTCTAACTGTTACTCTCCAATCTTCCTCCTCAAATACAAACCTCAACACTCTTTTCCACCAAATTAGCTTCTTATGACCCTAATGATGGGTGGAGTTTCCACTTGAAACATTGGACGATTAAAAATGTCACACATGGTTCTTATTCAAAAAATTCACTGGCATTAGAACAATTTTATATATAATTTTTTTTAGTTTTATACAAGAGATTTTAGGGTCAATATTTTCAGTTGTCTACCTTAATTGTGTTCTTCACTCAATATCCTTGTTATGGGAGGAATTAGGATCAATATCGATGGGTTAATGATGGATACCATTAGTGAAATGTATGGGAGTGCTTCACCTTGTTGACCAATATGTTATTGTGTTCATTCGTAAAGGGGTTTTAAAATTGTCAAAAATAGCGTCAATATATTGTAGGTATTGGGTGGTGGGGGGTATCTAGTAAAAATGAGGTTTTTTTATTGGAAATATGTATAGGTACGGGGGTTGAACGAAAGGATTTTGGTAGGTATTTATCAATATCTATTGAAATTAGAGGTGTTATATAATATCCCACAAATGCACACGCTATGCCATGGTTTATTGAGTGGAGGCCCTGTGGTGAAATGTAGGGAAGTGTAAGCAAGTGTTGTAATCAATCCTTATGGGTTTACATTGTAATCATTCAAAAAATGAAGAGAAGTGGGTCATAGGAACCATAATAAATATCATCGGTATTACACTCTATACTATATACAAAATACAACCTAGTTGGGTTTACACTTGATATCATAAGAAAAATGAAAGGAAGTTCTCACATGCATCATAATCATACAGGTTTACACTTGATACTATCCATGAAATGCAAGAAAGTTCCTCCAGTTGTCGTAATTAGCCTCACCAGGTTTAGACTAGACACCATCTACAAAATATGGTGAAATGTTTGCAAAGACAAATTGATACTTACTACTATCTATGAAATGCGTAAAAGTTTTTGTTGACAAAAAACAACAATTTTACACATAAGTTATTGACCTAAGTTAAAACATCAATATTACACACTTATTTTAATTTAAAGTAAAACATAAATATTTTCCATCGATCACCAAGTGGGCCAACTTCTACTTTCCACATGGCACCTTGGCTAATGTTTGTCTTTTTCAAAAAGGGCATAATTTTCATATCTAAAGTCCGTTTTCTAGTGTTATTTTTTTAAAACCATCTATTTTTTCGATGACTTTCCATCCAGACAATTATTTCATCATTTAAATCAATATTATCTACATATTTTGATATGTCTTCTCCAAGTGATATTTTTCTTACTAGTACCAACTACTTCTCATAGAAATCCCATATGGAGGATGTACTAAGAAGTAAAGAATGGTACTGGATTACCTTGGGAACAAAACAAGCCCCCATTGATGCCAAAAATAAAGATAAAAAAGATAATAAAAATGACTAAGCATGTGGACTAATCAGAATGTTCATCTCTCCTGATTTATGATTTTACCTTCAAGGAATTGATGACCTAGATGTAGCTTGGGATAAGCTTGAAGTTATGTTTGGTAAACACAATGTGATTTGAACCAACCAAATGTTATCGGACTAGTCGGTATTCTCGCACCCTAGGATATTAGTAACCTGTGAACTCTCTTCAAAAGTAAGTTTTCTGGGAAGAGATGAATGTCACTTTTCTCAGGAGAAATTTCTTATGAGGAGCTTGAGTACACCATCATCAATACACCATCATGATGACCAAAATCATGGGTAACGAAATGCCCCCCAAAGTATGAGGCCAGAATTAGTGACAACCGAAAGACTTTGTAAACTGCATGTGTGTGTCGGAAACCAGGAGCACACCTAATTGGAAACCTGCGAACAACCAAGCATCTGCAGAATATCAAATATATTAATTTTGAGGTAGGCATTCCCATACTCAGATCACAAATGGATGACATTGTAGACATAGGTCATGGCCACCAATCATACACTGTGTATCCATGCCGTCAAAATCTAGCATAGCCACCAGGAATACACTGTGGATCTATGCGAGAAATATCAAATTAAGACGACATAGCCATGAGACATACAAAGTGGATCTATGTGTCACAAATTATACATACTCCATCGCAACCTAGACAAAGAGATGATATCCAGAGTCTTCAATCTTGTCGCCCAAAAATACAAATCTAACCATGTGATTACATGTGTTGAATTCGAACATGGCAGAAACCAATTGATTACCAGTCATTGATGAAACTGTTAACAAGTGTGAGGGAAATCACCATTAATGTCAATGACTCCAAAGGTACTCTATTACAATCCTTCAAATGTGAATGAATGAGTTGAAGTTGAACATCCGACGAAATCTTTCGATCAGGGGTCATTGATGTAAACCGACTGTCAAAAGTGAGGAAACCTGCCATTGAGGCATGCAAGTTCCAAGGTACCAAAGAATTTCTAAGTCATGTGTCCGAATAATGAGCTGAATTCAATGGAACAAAACTCATCACAGGAGAGTCTTGATGTATCCCCCATCAATGACATGAAATAAGTAACAGATTTTGAAGGTGAAACAGAGTATGATGTAAATTAGACTGGACACAGGGAAGGCCGACATGGAGAGAATGGACAACTGCAGATGGCCGACTCAATAGAGGTTTCAGATGAACTTCTCTTGAACATATGAACGACACGACCAATGATTTGGCAGCATTGACTCAGATATGACACAAGGTATGAACTTGTAGCAAATCGAATGAGAGACAAATGGATTTCCCAAACCAGCTTCAAATATAATAAATAGAGGGTGTCACTTTCAAGAGCGACACTTACTGCCAATCAATATGAAGATGAAAACATATCCCTTTCCCAAATTTTCTCCCACCATTTCTGGCGAGTACCTCTTTATTTTTACGCAAGCTTGAGGAGGATAACATGTGCTTGTTGATATAATCTTATCATTCAGATAAATCCTTCGGAGTATGTTTAACGAACCCTAGGAAGGAGTGGTTCGGTCCCAGTACGGGTTTGTTGATGTTTGTTTAACGAGTCCAAAGATAGAAAACTCGAAGGTTTTTCGTGATTATAGACTCTAGAAAAAAACTTAAAAGTGAACTCTCTTAGTTCCTTTTCATAAAATAGTCTAATGAGACCGAAAAAGAGATAAATTATCGCCCAACAGATGCTTTCTTCAATATTTTATCAAGCGTGAAAATATTACAATAGATCAAAAGATTTCTGAATACGATCACCACACAAGATCTATGAAACCATATAGAAAACCGCAACTTTATTATAGAAACCCTTGAGGTAGGGCAACACCATACAATGGATCCTGTTATGGAAGGGATCCTCTCCTGTTCACTTGCCTCTTCGAGGGGGCAACCTCCTAATGAGCTTCAGCTCCAAATACAATATTTCTCCTCATGTCTCATTACATTCCTTGAACCCCTTTATATAGTGCTACCATCACCTAAGAACATTCTAGAGGAGGAATTTTCTAGAAGTAGAACCTTCTAAGAAGTCCTCTTACATTTATTATATCTAATTACCCATTTATTATATCTAACTACCATAGTGGGCCT
>ML801221.1:109645-127171 GCA_009831015.1 Picea engelmannii | reverse complement strand
GTTTATGCAAATTTTTCACAGAAATATATAAAAAACTTCAAGAATGTCGCGGCCCTCTTTTTTCTTCTCTAAAAAAAAACAAATCTGCAAAAATAAAAATATTTGCCCAAAATGTCTGCCCAAGGAAAGTTCTCTGATACCACTTGTTAAGAACCCAATACTTGAATAAAAAATATTACAATACATCCAAAGATTTCTGAATATGATCACCACACAAGATCTATGAAACCATATAGAAAACCACAACTTTATTATAGAAACCCTTGAGGTAGGGCAACACCATACAATGGATCTTGCTATGGAAGGGATCCTCTCCTGTTCACTTGTCTCTTCGAGGGGGAAACCTCCTAATGAGCTTCAGCTCCAAATAAAATATTTCTCCTCATGTCTCATTACATTACTTGAACCCCTTTATATAGTGCTACTATCACCTAAGAACATTCTAGAGGAGGAATCTTTTAGAAGTAGAACCTTCTAAGAAGTCCTCTTACAATTATTATATCTAATTACCCATTTATTATATCTAACTACCACAGTGGGCCTTATTTAATAATATAGTGGACTTATTCCACCTTACATTGAATGACCTCCACTATTATCACTATGGGCCTTCTGGGCCCCCCCACTACCCCTCTAGCTACCTTACATCATTTTTCGTATAACCTTGTTGAGCCCGAAAAAGTGATAAAAGTATGCTCGATCGCGTTCTCATGTATTTTCGAGCGTGAGAACGAAAAAAGACCAAGCTCGAGGTTTTGTGCAAAAAACCATGAAAAGCAATCAAAACATGTGATGAAAAAGAAAAAAATATGTCTGCATCACTGTATATGAACATTGAAGTCGTTACGCCTATAAAAGTTGCACTCGAAAGGGAATTAGGGATTAGGTTTTGATGAATAAATAATTATAAAAATTCAATAACATGATAAAAGTGAATATAAAGGAGTAAAACTCTTTTTACCATATCATTTCAACTTTACCACTATTTGAGCTCAAAAAACCCCTCTTTTACACTCAAAATTCGGCGTCAGATTGCGGGAGTTACGAGCATCCATTTGACAAGTCGTAAGCGACAGTGAGGTAGGCTCTTTGTCCTCTACTTTTTCATGGTTTAATTTTTCATTTTCATTGGTAAAAGCTATCATTTTGAGTTTGTTTTAGGTGTTATCATGGTGCTCAGCCATTCTCGCAGGTGGGTTACACGGGACCTGCAAGAATGGGTCATTCTCGCAGGTGAGACCACAGTCGCCTACGAGAACCTCACACTGTGCCTAAAGGGCACCTGCAAGAACCACAAAGCATAAAAAAAATTTGAAGTTTTTCTCAATGAAAGAAAACCAATTTATGAATAGAGTTATTAATCTTCTTCTTATGCTTCTTATGCAAGTATTTGGCCATCAAAATGGTTTTGGAATGGCATGAAAGGGAGCACGAAGAGGATAATTCCATTGCCGAAAATCATCCTCCCACCATTGCCTATTTGAGAAACTGTGGTCTTCTGAAGTACTTTCGTATCCCAGGCATGAGGGCCCAAATCATGTTATTAGAGTACCTTGTACATATGTGGGATCCTGATCAGCAAGTATTTCATGTAGGCGTCCACACATTGTCCTTAGATATTGAGGACATTTACTTCTTGACAGGACTGTCACGGCGTGGGTACCACGTGAGCCTAACTAGTAGCATAGGTATTGGGCTACCCATGAGTGAGTATTGTCGCTTACATTGTGTTCTAGAGGTAGAGAGGAAGAAAGGGAAAGTATCTATTTGGGGAGTGTGGGATTTGACCCTCCACACTATTTTGTTCACCATTGCATGTATGGCTGGGAGCTCCGCTCCTCACATGGCACTCCGGAGTTACTTTCAGTATGCCATCAAGTGTAGGGGCGTAAATTGCCCACACACCTCGTAAGGAGACAAGTTCATTTGTAGGGGCGTAAATTGCCCATGCAGTGGAAGCAAGGTTCTAAGTACTACGGTTAGTGCCATCAACGAAGCCAATATAGGGTAGCGAAGACTCCGACATCTAGAAATCAAACACAACGTCACATAAGGGTAGAGACCAGATAACAACGAAAGAAAGCTACAGTAACAGATAAGAAGTATGATACAATAAAAATACAAGTACTCATGCACAGATGATTTTATGCATAGTACTTCTTCAAGTACAACCCATTCATGGGTTCACTCAAAGGGATACCATCGTAATCTACTAACCCATAAGCCCCTTTTTCCAAAAATCGTCGAACGATATAAGGACCTCACCACATGGCTTCGAATTTTCCAGCTCCTATCATATCTCGATCTTGTTCATAGAGGAGAACGAGATCTCCTTCAGAGAAAACACGAGGCTTGACATGTTTGTCGTATTGGGCCTTGACACATTTTTTCTAAGCTTCTATGACTAGGGTAGCATCGTGTTGAGTTTCGTCTAATCACATAAGATACAATAGACGTTCTTCCTCAGTAGAAGTGTTTGGTAGGAGTTCAACAACTAGTTTTAAAGAGGGTATCTCGCATTCAATCAAGAGAATGGCTTCCAAACCATAGACTAATAGATGTCTGGTAAGCCCACAATGCCAAAAACAACATTGTATGCCAACTTGTTTTGTGAATCCCTATCATTCGTCGGAGCATAGTTATGATAACTTTGTTAATTGATTCGACTTGGCCGTTGTCTTGTGGGTAATAGGGCATTGAGTTTTTATGGTGAAGACCCAACTTTTCAGTAAGTTCGGACATCATGAAGTTTCTAAAGTGGCTACCGTGATCAGTGGCGATAGCTTGGGGAACACCAAAATGGGCTATGAAGTGAATAAAAATGAATAATTTTGTGGTCTATCCAGTGTTGTCAAATGTCGGCATCGCCTCGGCCCATTTCGTAAAGTAATCGACGGCTACAATAATGTATCCATGCCCCCCGGCTGAGTGAGGGTGACATGTCATGAAATTGATGTCCCATTTCGCAAGGGACCAATGAAGACCATAGGGTGAAGAGGAGTGGGATGTGACCATATTTTCTGATTATAGGTCTGGAAAGCATGGCATTTTTTAATGACGATTATGCAGTCGTTAAATAAAGAAGGCCAAAAATACCATGCTCGTAAGATATTCTGGGCGAAATCATACCCAGACATATGACCACCACATGCTCCTGAATGGTATTCATTCAGATCTTTCTCGGCTTTTTCGAACGTTAGGCAGCGTCGAAAACCAGAGTCAATCCCCAAACAATAAAGAGTATCCCCAAGGATAATGTATTGATGGGATTGGTAGCGTATTCGACGTCGATCAGTAGTAGACAATGTTGTCTGAAAAGTCTGGGTTTGGAGATATATGATGATATCACCACACCAAATATCATCAGTGTTGATCAGGAAAAGGGATTCATCGGGCAATGAATTTGCTACTACATTTGTTGTTTCATAATAGGGAAAGTTGCATATCAACTCAGCAAACACTAAGGACTTCTTGGACTTGGCGTGTTTGAATTCCAAGTCAAACTCCTGGAGTATCATAATCCATTTGGAGTATTTTCTCCCTAGAATTTGACATGTAAGAATGTGTTTCATAGGGTTGTAGTTAGAAATCATTGTCGTCTTGTGCGAGAGGATATAGTGCCGGAAGCGTTGGACGGCTTGGACGGAAGCGAAGGCCAGTTTTTCGACATGTAAATACTTGATTTCGGTAGGTGTTAGACTTTGACTCAAGTAATAGATAAAATGTTCGTTGCTAGCATCATCCTCTCGGACGAGAACCATACCAATGGTGTAATCCAAGGCAACAAGGTAGAGGAAATAATCATGACTATAATTGGGGGGGAAAAGAAGCAGAGCATGCGTTAGGGACCCCTTTTTTAGTAGCCCATACGAACTCGGACCCCTTTTTTAGTAGCCGCGTAAATCCACGAGTTATCTCAGCATAGTTAGGGATAAAATGATGAAGAAAGTTTGATTTCCCTTGCAAACTTTGTAACTGGCGAAGTGTAGAAGGAGGAGGGAGATTAAGGATCACCTCAACGTTTAAAGGATCCACCCTAAACCCTTGACGCGAAAAAATAAAACCTAGAAGTCATCCGAATTCCACGCAAAAAATGCAATTATGAGGATTCAAACGTATACGATAGAACCGACAATGGACGAAAATGGCTCGGAGGTGGGTTGGATGATCAACTCGGTGCATTGAGTGAGCGGGTAAATCATCCAAATATGGTTGGACGATGTGCTTGATATCATGGAAAACATAAGACATAGTGTGTTGAAAAGTTGCACCAGCGTTCTTGAGATCGAAAGGGAGTTTTCGATAGGCAAAAGTACCCCAAGGACAAATAAAAGAAGTCTTATGTTGGTCCTCGGGAACAATGTTGATTTGATTATACCCGGAGAAACCATCCATCAGAGAGAATATTTCACATCCGGTGCAATCGTCGACAATCTGATTGATGAAGGGGGTAGGAAAGTTGTCTTTAGGACAAGCTTTGTTGATATCCCTATAATCAATGCATACACGAATTGTGCCTTGTTTCTTGTCGATCGGGACAAGATTGGAAACCCAGTCTATGAGAGCCACCGGATAACTAAAGTTGGCTTTAAGAAGTTTCTCGACTTCGAGATTGATAGTAGCCGCTTTGCGTGGGTGAACTGGACGAAGGCATTGCCGGACGGGTTTAGCGTCAGGGTATGTCTTGATCTCATGTATCACAATCTCAGGGTCGATACCCAAAATTTCTTCATAGCTCCAGGTGAAGATGTCACAAAACTCTTTGAAAAGGGATGTGTAGGTGAAGATTTCGTCCGAAGAACATGAAGCTCTGATATGGACATTTTCGACAAACCCAGGTTTGATGGAGATGTCAAGGGGAATAGTGGGAAAGATATTGCTTAAGTTCCCTTCAGAAAACACATCATGCACGGACTCGGGAATGGTTGAGATGATGAAAATGGTCGATGGGGTCGAGATATATTGGTATTTTTCAATGGTATGTTGCTCCAGAAAGAGGATGGAACGATGATATCCATCGTCCCAAGGGGTGTCTTCCATGACAGACATGATCATCTCGTCTGTGGGAAAAATGACACGGAAAGGTCCTGGAGATAACTCACCAAGAGAGGGGGTAGAAGGGGTTGTCGATTGAATGGCCTGATAGGCAGATTCGACCAGACTTAACGACATTTCGTCGCCGTAATGAAGATGATCTCCAGGGTCAGGTACTATCCATGGGTCGTGAGATGCAGGAAGTTCATGAATCGAGGTGGAGATCATGTTGATTGAAGCAATGGAAGAGCATGGAACATCAGGCGATGGAATGGGGAAAGTAGCCATTAACGAAGAGTCTTTAAGAAGGCCTACACCGACGTTCTCATAACCTGGTGGGGTTTTAGCGATGAATGGTATGTTTCCAGTATGAGTTTTAGAGTTAAAGAAGGCTAATTGGTCGACGCTGACTACCTTCCCTTGATGTGGGAAATGTACCACCCGGAAAAGGGTTGACACAACCGCGTGCATGGAATCGATCCAGCTACAACCAAGAAAAAGATTGTAATCAAGGGGAGCCTCAAAGACTTCCACTTTGACTTGGACCATTTTGCCTTCTAACGTGATGGGTAACGAAGGAAGGACACCATATGGCATAAAACCAGAGCCATTGAAGGATTTGAGAGTGTTCTGGGATTCATTCAAAGAGGTAGAGCCAATGGCTTTCTAGCAGGTAAGAGACATAACACACGTCGAGGCACCCTCGTCGATAACGGTTCGAAAAATGTTTTTTTCGGAGACAACCACTTGGATCTGGAACACAAGTTGAGGGGGTAACCTTGGAATGTGATCTTCCAAGTCAAAAATTATTAAATTCGTATCCGTCGGGTCGATTCCACCGATAGCTTTCAACAGTGTCTTCCGTTGTGTGGGACAACTTTGAAGGACTTCAAGGGCTGACATCGCAAAAGGTGCCTGGGCCAGATCTTCAACAATGTTGTAGTTCTGGGCAACACGAGCATGAGGATTGAAAGTTGATTTTCAAACGACACCCTTTGGAGGGGGTCGAAGAACTGTGTCGAGGCTTGGTTGTTCGAGATGAAGAGGACCATTTGTAGGTGGAGTCACGGGAGAGGGTTGTACCAAGGAAGGAGGTAGATCATCAACCTTCTCTTTAGAGGGAGAATAATCTTTGGCTCAAGTAGTGAGTGCAACGTCGCTCTGCTTTGAATCGCCAGTACACATCAATACATAGGATGTAGTAGAAGATGAGGGTTGTTCATGAATGACCAACTGAGCCTATTGTTGAGACGGGAAGGGTTGGGACAAAACAGCTTGAGCAGGTGGTTTTGGAGCTCCTTGAAGGAACTTAGTGACCTCGACACGTCATGGACAATCCTTCGTGTAGTGATCATCACCACAGATAAGACAAGGGTATCGAGGTTTGCGCTTATCCCGATCATCAACAGGTGTAGTTTTGGTTTGCTCCGCTTGAGAAGTATTTTTTTCCTCCTTATTCTTACCCCTTCCCTTTTTAGATATGTTTTTACCGGATGGGGTAGATTGAACTGCATTTACTTCATAATTCTTGCCGGTGGGAGGGGCAGGAGATGGAGCATTTTGAACATTAGAAGCAGGTTTGGGATTGGTGCTTGAGGCGGAATGTGGTTGGGCCTAGAAAGTTCCAATCATAACGTCAGCTGCATGCAAAGCAACTGGAGTAGTTGAAGTGGAGGAAGTAGAAGGGTGAGGTAAGTCAGGTAGTAAGTCGTAAAGGGTACCCATTTGTGAATAAACGAGGTCAAGGTATTGAGCATGACTTATGGCCTGCTCTTCTATGACGACTCCACCCATGGCGATGTCATGACCAATGTCATTCACAAATGATTTGGTGAACCACTCTACCAGTAACTGATCGGGGAGTTCGAGTTTAATGAGACGTCGTCTCCGTCGCCACTCATGAATGTGATCGAATATATGAGTGGCCTTGTTCTGTTTGAAAGAACTCAAAATCTCGGTCCCCATTTCATAACGGATCGGTAACTTGTAGTTTGTGAGGAAAGCCATAGATAGGGTTTTGAAGTCAGCGAAGAAACCTCGTGGTAATTCTATATACCAATTTGCAGCAGAACCTGTGAGGGTTCATTGAAAAAGACATAAATGAATAGAGTCATCCATCAATGAGTTGGATGAACACCAGAGGTGAAAAGTGATAACGTGATTGTTCGGGTCCTCTCCCGCTTTGCTGTCGAATTTAGGAATGTTCGATGGTAGCTTGGATGGTATAGCAGGCCATTGGGGAGAGTGACGAATTGGATCATTTAAAATCCTTGACAAATCTAGAAGATCCAAAGTGGCCAAAAAGGGTAACTATCGATTCACCTGCAGGTACTGGTGGATTTGGGGAGGAAGCCCTGTCGACAAACCAGTAGGACCATAAGTAGTCTGCATATAATGTGAAGACCCAGGCAGATTTGGTGGTGGTTGGAGAGGATAGTAGCTCATGGGATTGTATCCTAGAACAGGGACGTGAGTTTGAGCATTCGAGCCCCAAATGGGATTGAACATACCTGGATATGGTTGGCCCATAATAGGGGGTATCACAGATGTAGCTGGAAATTGTTGGCCCCCAGTCAATTGAGGACGATGTTGTATCAACTGATTCCAATACTGGGCCAAGGACGGAGGTATGTTTTGTCCATAAGGTGGGGTCGGTCCTCCTATCGAAGGTGGTTTTCCAATTGGGGGCAGTGTTCCAATTGGAGGTTATGTTCCAATTGGGATTTGTGTTCCAATAGGAATTTTTCCGCTAAGAGGGGGTTGAGTCATACCACCTTGGTGAAATTGTCCACCGACGAGAATCTGGTAATTTGGTGTGAATGACGGAATACTGCCACTAGGATTAAGACTGCCAATGGAGGATGAGAGAGGTCCTCCAAAAGGAAATTGAGGGAGTGTTGGAATAAAGCCGGGAAGAGAGTGCCCAGAAGAAGGACCACCAGGAGAGCCGGATGGGGTTTGCGTAGGAGTGGAAATGGAAGCATTCAACACATGGTGTCCAGGTGGTAGTGTTGGGGTGACGTTGGGCGTTCAAGGTGTGTTGATGGGAGTGAGACTAACCGCAGTAAACCCGGTGTGAACACTCGTAGTATCTGTATGATGGGCCATTTCTATAGGGATAGTCAAGATGTGGTCAGATCGTGGGGCATCCGTACCAGGAAAATAATAGGCAGTAGTAAATGATACTGTCTTTGGGCTAGAGATTTCGGAAATCACAGGTGAGATGATTTCGGAAATCACAGGTGAACCTAGACCAAAAAGGTCCCATCAAAAAATGCCCATAGACCAAAAAAGATCTTGGCCTTCAATGCCTGGAAAGCGTCCAACCGGTGATCCAGAAGACGTAACAACTAAGTCTCTAGAAGAATTCAGTCGCATAAATAGTCGCTCAAAATCAGGGTGAAGACGAAAGTCCTCTCGAGTATTAGTAATTCGGAAATTTTCTAGAGAGTCAGTTCGTTCCACTTGTGGCGTGGTGATGGCTTGGACTTCACTCTGCTAAGGAGAGCCTTTAGGTGTACTTGTAGGAAAGGGTTGAGAACCTTCTAGATGCTCTGTAGATAAACCCTTCATTCTATGTGAACGACATGGAGGAGCTATTGTAAGCGAGTGACAAACTTACGAAGAAAATTGTATGGTCAACTTTGGTAAATAAACAGCACGCGCTAGTAAAAAAAATCTAGGAAGAAACACCAAGAAAACAAGACCTTCTAATTTCGAAGCCACTAGTTGGTGATGAAATCCAACGTCACAACAACGAGACGAGAAGGGGCTAGTCTAGGGTGGAAAATTTATGCTGATGACCTGCTTAACGGACTTACACCCTAGTGCAAGCTCCCACACATAATCGTGGGTATACCCTCCAAGGAACCCGAGTGAGTTTGGCCAACGTCGATTCCAGGTACCATGAAGACTTTCCCCTTCATAGTCACCTTGTGTAAGAACCTAGAAATATAGGCCACTAAGGTTACCACTGACAACAATAAAACCTGGGGGGACAGTCGACAGTATGATCCACATGCAAGGGAAAGGTATCTAGCCCAAAATAAACTCAAAAGGCTTCCACTCATCATTGCAGGTATACCTCCAAGTGATCCCTGTAGTATGTGAAATATCTACACCAATATCAACAAAGTAGGGTGAGCAACTCTGTCAATATCAATGCGACCTCATGTTTGACCCTTGTGTGAGAAGGGCTTCCCAGGACAAGATGTTGCAAATGGAATTTAACACTCCTTAACACAAGATGCTATTGTGTGTTTTGTGNTTTGGAGAGTGTATCTCTCTTCCTATTCCAAAGCGCTAGCCTAGCTAAATGTTGGTGTAATAGAGCCCTAGAAAAGAGTTACTAGTTAAATTTTACAATTGCGCAGTGTTATTAAGGGTTGTTGTTACTCAAAGGAAACGGAGATGAAACTGATGTTGTATGAGACTCTGACCCAACGATGCATGGATAAGAATGAAATATACCAATTTTCGTTCAATGAATCCTATGTATGGGAGGGAAAGATAAGTTTTCCGGATCAAACTTTAACTACAAGACACAATTTCCTTTGAAATGCAATTGCAACAAATCACGCATCAATAACAATTCTCTATTGTTTCTTTTTCAATAATTTCAACAGATTATTTTCAATACTTTCGAAAACGAAAATGCTTTTTAAAGAAAAAACGTTGTTCACTTTTCAAAAAGGACCTACACCATATGGTGAGAGTGAAGAAAACCAAAAACTAATGAACAAGCATTAGATAAAAACCCAAACCAATCTTTCAATGGAAACAAAAATAACAGGCAGAACAAACTAGTCTTTTCAATTGCATGAGAAAAATGATATTTCAAATAATGAGCAAATGATAAAGACAACGAAGCTCAACTTTCAACCGATCACCGATTCTTAACCAAAAAAGCACACTCAGATTCCGAAATAATAGAGTATATCTTTGCCGAGAAAAGTCAAGAAATGAAAGTCAAGAAAAATGGACAAGAAAAGCCTTTGAAATCCTAAGACTGTTCGTGCACAAAAACGAAGACAAGAAAAACATCAACCAATGGTGCAAGAAACTCTTTTTAGGCACCTATACTGATCTGGGAAGTTGAAGATGAAAAAAATCAAATCCAAAATTTTGAAAAGAGGGTTCGCAGGCTGAGAGTATTACACAGTGTGAGAATGGGTCATTCTCGCAGGTGATCTTTGAGAAGAGTGCGAGAACCTCACACTGAACCTAAAAGAAGGGTGCGAACTCAATAGATTCTCGCAGGCCACTGTGGAGTGCAGTGCGAGAATGTCTGAAACTAATAAAATTTTTGGAAAAAGACACAAAATTTGAAGAGGCCTCTGGACCCAGAGGTTCTATCAGGGTATCCTGAAGACTCAGAGATTGATATGAATGGAGAAATGTAAGGGAATAGAAAATGGCCAAGTAAAAATACCAAAAACCACAAATAAAATGGGTTATCTCCCCAGTGGAGTCACCAATTTTGTTATCGGACTAATCGGTAGGTGCAGACACTAACAAATCTCCCTAGATCCACCTGAATCTAGAACAAAACAGGACAGGACATGACTCTTTCCCTAAGTTTTGACCACTGAATTATCTAGTAGGGAGGAACAAATAACATACATTTGTATCGTTTCCTAGGGTCTCTGTTGCTCCTGCTTCGCTCCGGTGCTTTCGTGAGGTCAAGACCAAGACAACACAAACCAACCAAAGTGAAGATAGCAAAATATATTCAACTGTCAACTTATGTGTATGATCAAGGAATTACACAATAAAGTGAGAATGACTTTATGGGAAAAGGACATGCCACTGTATCATATTAATTGAAAGTAGAAGTTTACAACCTGATCACCTTGATGTCACAAGCTTCCTTTTTGTGGCTCTTGGCTCCAACACACACACTTGCTCAATCCTTGCATGAAGAAGATCAAATCCCTCTTGATAGACTTGATAGAGTCTCCAAGCTCTTGTTCAAGCTAAGTCCTTCACACAATTCTTTCACCAATTCTCCGATGAATCTTGCTTAACCTTTTTCATGAGAATTCCATCAATATATAGGAGAGAATGAGATGGTTTCTTGGATAATAATGATCCCACAATATCAGGGAATCTAGTACAAGGATAACCATATGAATGCCAACCCATTCTTCTAGAATATTCCTTTCTAGAACCATCGAGAATTCATCTTTTTCCAAGCTTTAGAGCAAGTTCGCACCCTAGCTATGTAGCACAGTGCGAGAATTTTTCACCCTAGCTTAAGGCAGCCTGTGAGAATGGTTCATTCTCGCACCCTAGGATATTAGCAACCTACGAACACTCTTCAAAAGTAAGTTTTCTGGGAAGATATGAATGCCATTTTTCTCAGGAGAAAGTTCTTATGAGGAGCCTGAGTACACCATCATCAATACACCATCATGATGAACAAAATCATGGGTAACACCAAATTTAAAATCAGTTAATTATTTTAGTTCCCAATGATTTTCCTTTCATTGAATATTATTTATCCAAGTTCAAAACACTTAGACTTTTGCTTAAAGATTGTAAAATAGATATGAAGGATGATTGATGCATATACATTATTCATGCTAATATTGGTAGTGAATATTATGTATTTGTATCTACCTTTTATGCCACTAGAGAATTTCTAGGGAGTGATTGCCAAGATTCCACTCTTGAGTATTTTTTTTTATTCTCTAATTTGATAGCAAGATAACCTTTTGCAACTAGAATGATCAACACTGCATGTACATATAACAAAGCATTAGAGGCCCAGAAAAAAATCCAAGCATCCCAAGATGCAACATCCTCGCAACAATAAGGAAAATAAGGGTCCCAAACCTTCTTAGCTGACTTCTACTCCTAATTGTGACAAAGGAGAAAAATATAAAAGTAAGAAGACTGACAAGCATTGCAACTTTTGTGGGAAGGATGGTCATCTAGAGTTTAATTTTTTTTTAAAGATGGAAGCCTTAGCAGCAACAATGAAGAAACAAAACATCAATCTTGATTCTTCTTCTTCTAAATCTTCTTCTCATGGATATGCACTTTATGCTTCATATTTCTCTTTCAATTCAAAATCTACTTCTTCTTATGATGAGTGGCTTATTGATTCTGGATAATATTGTTATATGGATAAGGATAAAGCCATTTTTCTTGCTCTTAATGAATGTAATGAAAAACAAATATTTGTTGGTGATTATATATCTCTTACTGTTGTAGGGTCTAGAACAATGCAAGTAGATAATGATCATTTCAATGATGCATTATGTGTTCCACGTCTTTCATGCAACCTTCTATCAGTGTATATGATCACTCATTCAAGTGAAGGTAAAATAATAGATTTTTCACCTCACCAAGTTGTAATCAAGGATTTAAAACATCCTAAGAATGTACTAGAAACTAGAATTATTGATGATATTATTAGGTTGTAAAAATTTGACAATTTTGGGTCATCATCTTTTTCATCAATTTTTGTTACTCATATCAATGACTTGAGCAAACTTTGGCATGAGCGATTTGGTCATATAAACTATACCTCATTGCAACAATTATGTAATCAACATATGGTGATTGTTCTTCCTCTCGTTTCTTGTAGAATTTGTTTTTTTGTTTATTGTGTTCTTGTGAAACATCATCAATGAAGTTTTGACAAACGTGCTTCTTAGAACACATCATCCCCTTTGAAAAAATTTCATATTGATTTGTGTGTTCTGATTTCTTCTCCTTTTTTCTCTAGGTGAAATAACTTCTTAAATTTCATTGATGACTTCTCCATACGCACTTGGGTTTACTTATTAATAGTTAAGAGAGACGTTTCTGACATTTTTTTGGCCTACAAGGCCCTTGTAGAAAAATAATATGGACATCAACTATAAAGGTTAAGAACATATAATGGAGGAAAATATGTGAACAACAAATTTACAAGTTACTGCTTTGCACATGGAATTCAGTTGCAATATATTGTTCCATATACACCACCACAAAATGTTGTTGTTGAATGAAAGTATCGCACATTAAAGGAAATGGATAATTGTATGATCCAATCTAAAGGATTAAATCTTCATTATTGGGTAGAAGACATCAACTATTCAAATTACATATTAAATCACCCTCCCACAAAGGATTTTAAAAATATAGCACCTAAAGAAGAATGGACTAAAACTTTAATCCAAACTTAAGCCACATGTGTGTATTTGGTAACATAGCATGGGCTCACATCCCATGTGAGAAAAGTAAAGAATTACAACCTAAAAGTGAGGAGTGCATTTTTTTTGGATATTCTAAAGATGTCAAAGGATATTAAATTCTTGAACCTCATTCCAATGAAATTATTATTACGGGAGATGTTAAATTTGATGAAAATCTCTTCGCCTATGAGCCTAGTTTGATGTTTGTGCCATATTTGCCTTGTGATCCATCTTTGGCATGCGTGCCATATTTTGTTCCTATTATAGTTTTTTCTTCCTCAGATGATACTAGTGAGGATTAAAATCCACCTATGCCTGCTCACCTTCCTCCAGATGAGTGTATTTAAAATGAACTTATGCCAACACCTCTGCTTCCTAGATGGATCTTTTAAACATGAGAAGAAGGTGGTGATATTGTTGGTGACCCTTTAGATCAACATAGGATAGTTTCATACTTTCAATGAGCCTCTTCTCTTTTGGCTCAAGTTTTTGAGACTCGTGATATAGATGCATTTGAAGAAGGTTATTGCCATCTAGATTGGGAAAAAAAATGAATGAAGAATATTGTTCCTTAATGGTGAAAGATACTTGGGATATTGTACCTCTTCAAAAATGAAGAAAACTTGTCAGATATAAATGGGTGTAGAGAACTAAGTATGCATCAGATGGAAGTGTTGAATGACACAAGACCTAGTTTGTCTCCAAAGGATTCTCTCAAGTTGAAGGCATTGACTACAGTGAAACCTTTTTCTCCCATAGCCAAAATCAATTCCATGTGCCTCATTCAATCCCTTTCTACCTCACATAAATGGAAGGCTCATCAAATGGATTTGAAATATTTCTTCTTGCATGGGGATTTGCAAGAATAAATCTACATGGAAAAACCTCTTGGCTATGTCCAGAATGACTCTAGACATGTTTGTCTCCTTAATAAATATCTTTATGGTCTCAACCAATCTCCTTGATCTTGGTATTCCAAAATGAACTTCCTTCTTCTTGATACTGGCTTTTCTAGATTTCATTTTGACCATGATGTGTATTCCAAGAAAGTAGGAATCCAATCCAACTCACAACACTTTTTGTTTATGTTAGTAAACTTATCCTCACTGGTAGTGACCTCAAAATTTTAACCCATGTGAAATTCAGCCTTGAAATAGATTTTAAATGACAGGCTTGGGCTATTTGCATTATTTCCTTGACCTCCAAGTATTGCAAGGAAAGGAAGGAATTTTTCTTTTTCAATATATGTGTGTGACCTTCTTCACCAATTTCACATGGAATATTAAAATATAGTCCCTCCTCCCTTCCATCCTTCCAATATGGAGTCAAACTTGCAACCACTTGTACTACTCCCAAATTTGATGCCACTTCGTATTGTCAATTAGTTGGTAGCCTCTTATATTTGACTCATACTTTCCTTGATATTTCATGTATTGTTTGTATTGTTTCTCTTGTTTCCTAGTGTATGCAAACACCCCATGAAATCCATTGGCAAAAAAAAAAAGTATACTTTGGTATGTATGGGGTACAATTCAATTTGGGATACATTACAATTCAAGGGAGACTCCCTTTTTGGTAGGTTTCAATGATTCAAATTGGGTTGGTGACCTTGATGATCAAAATTCTACTACATGTTATGTTTTCATCCTTGGTTCTAGACCTGGCACTTGGTCTTAAGAAACAACATGTTATTTCTCTTTCTTTAGTAGAAGAAATGTACCAAGAAATATTTAATGAAATTGAAGAACCCTCATGGCTTCAATAGATCCTTTCAAATTTTGGATTCCAACAGCAACATTCGACCACCCTTTAGTGCAACAATCATAGTTCCATCAAGGTCCCCAAAGATCCAGTTCAACATTAGTGCAAAAAACACATTGAGCTACGCATGCACTTCATTAGAACATGATCGATTTATTGAATTGGTATTTTTCCCTACAAAAGATCAAATTGTAGATATTTTCACAAAGTCTCTTATAGAAGAAAAGTTTTCCAAACTTCGATCTATGTTGGGAGTTCAGGAAGTTGTCATTAAGGGGGGATAAGCTCTAATTCCTCCTTCCTTCTCTTGTTTTTTCACCTTTGTAAATACTTCAATCTCATCCCAAGTTGTTCTTAAGGGGGGATGTTAGGATATTTAGACACTTAGGAGTTAGTTAAAATCGACTCAGTCTAATGTTTCTTTAGGTAAATGTGTGTTTCTTAGTGTGTTTCTTTAGTATGCACTAATATGAATTTTTAATTATGTAATCTGATAGTCACAATATGTTCTAGACATAGAGTGATCTGAATTCTCATATTCTCCTCGATGTTAATGGATACATTGATCCATGGCTTGACACATGATTGTTCCATGATCTCTATTTAAAGAGCATGAAGGTTTATGTATTCATGATCAATTATGAGAAAATCTCTTGTAAAATGTTTTTATTTTGCATTAATATATTGCCTCAAGTGTCCATGTTAGTTGGGGTCATGGATTGTTTCCCTCTTTGAGGGTTTTAACCATGTAAAAAAATTAGTGTGTTGATATTTGATCTAGTTGTGTGAATGGTTATTGAAGGTGTTTGTCATGTGTGGAAATACATTTTTTTCTCAAACAAGTTTTAATAATTAGACTCAAATTTACACAATACCACTTACCACTACATATATGGTATCACCTGGTGATAGGTGTCAGTCGTTGATATTATCTAGAGAATATAATGGACTTGAGTTGAATCTAGTAGGGAGGTGGCATCTAGTTGTTATTCAAATTTTTTGAAGTAGGTAATTAATTATGAATTGATTTAATGCCACTTATGAGGAATTGTAGTGTCATCAATTCAAGTATTAAAGGATATTTTAAGGACGTCTTTTCTTTCTCTAAGGGATCAATTTTATGAGTTATATTGAAGTCTAAGTTTTTAAATAAGGGATAAAGGAAAATATTTTAGTTATGAAATTTGGTTTATGTGGATTTCAATTTTTTATAACTCTTAATATCCTGGTAAGATAAATCCTTCTCCCCTAGTTTTTATTAAAATAATCAACAAAGTTTTTTTTTTTTTTTATGTCTTGGAAGAAGACAATATTGGCTCATACAAATCATTGAAACATCTTATAAAAGTCACCATTTACCTAATATATACTCTCTATGAGTTCATAGAAACTATCATTAATATTGATATTTCTTATAAGGTCAGATAGGGAGGTCATCTCAATTTCAAAAATGGTTATGACCATACAAAATCTTGGAAGTGGTCTTGTCAAAATTACAGTTTGACCTATCTATCAATCCATAAGTTTATTATCTAGTGTGATAAAAATATGATCACGAGCATAGACTCATATTAACTAATATAGGATCCAATCCCTCCTTCCCATATATGCCTCAACCATCAAGCAAATCATTTTCCTACATGAAGGAACAATTCTAATAGATATCAACACCTTAGCCAGTGAGCCCTTAAATATACTCAAGCATGTTAAAAACTCATTACCCTGTCGGTATTTGGAGAAGGAAAAGGAACTTATATAATTTAATCTTCATCTGTGATGTAGGAGCATAAGCTCACAGTTCTAGAAGATCTATGGTTGTTGAGAGTCAAAGCCAAATTTTACTAAAGAGAGTGGGTCCTCTTAAATTTACTTTGTTGTATTCAGTTCAAATTGAATAAATTGTCAAAGGATCTTGAATCCTAACAATGTAATAGTTGTAGGAGAAGTTAGGATTACAAGCAGAAATTGTAGGATCTAAGTGGATTCGATCCAGACTTTGTGGATCTGAAAACCTAAGTTTGAATTGTATTTAAGCAAACTAAGTTCGATTGTAAAAGGGGGGACGAGAGGGCACGAGAGAGAGTGCACAGGAGAGTTGCAGAGGAGAGAAAGATAATTCATTAATAAAATTTCTTTCTATTGTGCAACATTCTAATATGTGAGAAACCCTATTCGTCTGTGTATGATTATGATATTTTGTTCTCGTTGATAGAACATATATGATCTGTCATATTATTTCAATGATCCTTGGAATCGAAACAATTCTGAAATGGACTGATAATTTCATTCTGTAAGCATTGGGATTAAGGGTGGAGATCATAGTGGAACTCGAAGGGATCAAGGAGTCGACCGTGCCAATCATCCAAAAGACGGATGATCAAGATCTGATCGGAACCAAACAGCAAAGAATCAACAGTCCAGATCGTAGCGGAAGGAGGAGGGTTCAAACTCCGATGCGTTTAGTGTTTTCCGTTGTAGCCACGTGTCCATTGATGTATGGAAGCGAAGATTGAAGGTAAGTACAAAAAAAAAGTGTCAGTGGTGT
>ML801221.1:70602-92249 GCA_009831015.1 Picea engelmannii | reverse complement strand
AGATACCTAGCAAATAGGGTAATGGGAAGGCCAACATGCATGACCTTGCATTTCCCATTCCTCGGTCTTTTCTCTCATATTATTATTATTATTTTCATGTTTCCTCTTTTTTTCTCTCTCTTTTGTCTCATTTACTTTTACATTTGCATTTTCTTTAATATTCTATCTAACCTTCATTAATCACCTAATTTTACTTGCAGGTACCAAGCCTTACAACCATTCGCTTGTTGGGATCCATTTCAAATCATTTCCTTATCCTCCTATATGCTTCATATAAAATTAGATGTGCAAATCTTTGTATGATCATGAAATTTTGGAAAAAGTGCAACAAATTAATGATGGAACAATTCCTTAAGTTGAATAATAAATTCAATTAAAAGAAGAGAAAGTAGAGGTGCCTTTAGAACCTTATTTACAGAGTGAAAACTAGGATTATGGCTCCATAATAACCAACTAGTGTTCTATTCCTCAATTTGGATAGAGAAGATTTTTTATCAATCTTGTTGGCCTAGCTATTAAGGAGGTAGGTCTCATTTTTACTTAAACAGAAATTGGTGATTTAGAGATACTCAATGTTATTTCAAATATCACAACTATGGTTGTTAAGAAAGATTCAATTCCTAGTGAGTCCCTATTGTAAGAAGAAATCTCGACAAACTTGATAATTTTGAGTGAGGATGAATGAGAATTTAATTTTCCCAACACATTCAAATTCAGTTAGAAAAAGGGACAAAACACCTTAGAAAGAAAAGGAAGATAATAGAAGAAAAAGTGAGAATACTCTATAATATCTTTAATCCCAGAGAGATAAGGTTGACAAAGATAATGTCCAACATGTCTTTAAACATCTATAGGTTCATGATAATACTCTAGAGTAAGTACTTATTCCTATAGGTATATCTAAAGTTTTGGATATGGATTAAACTATGGATAATATCGGTAATATGAATCTTTTATCTATATCTAATGATGAAAATATAGAAGTGGAAGACTTTGATGTTATAATTGATAAAGATACATTCATGTCTCCTACACTACAAAGAGCCATTGTCACTATTTTTTATCATTTTTTGAGGCTCAATGGTAAGAATGAATATAAGGATATATCTTGAATTGAAATCCCTTAAAAGTTGTTTCCTCAATTTTATAGTCTAATGATGCAAAATCTTACCAATCATTAGAGATTTTCTCTAAAACACCTAAAATTATGAAACAATCAAAGAAGTTTGGAAAACATAGTGAAATTTTGGCTCACTTAGAAGAAGTAGTTATCCCAAGGTTATTAATAGTAGTGGATCGTCAAAACAAGGAGTTCAAGATAGTTACTCTACATCCCAAGTCTAGTAGAAAATAAAATCTAATGCATCGTAATGATTGTGATGCCGCAACAATTAATGTTGATTTGAATCAGCTTCATCCACTAGATATAGTAGAAATTTACAAGCAAATTGGATATGTAGCTTCTAGGGAATATATTAAAGCAATTGTTTATGTTAAGAAGCTTCAAGTAATGCTTATCAAACAAACAAAATATTTGAAATCTAAAAGGGCGTTAAACAATGCAATGATGAAATAATTCATAAATTGGAAAAAAAAATTCACAACTAATCTTGAGAAGTTTAAATATGTTGAAGGGTTACTCAAAATAAATATGTTAAATATGTTGTGATCAAAGGATAAAAGTATATGTTGGGAATTTTGGATATTGAGTTAGTGAAAATTATGGAAATGATCTCAACTTATGAAGAAAATTAATTTTGTTAGATTTTCATTAGTTTCGTTAACATTAGATTTTCCTTAGCATTTTTATCTTATTTTAACATTCAATAATCATATATTGAAATATATATAAGAAGAAAACAAACAGTAACAAGAGCACATAAAGATTTATCTTGGGAAAACCCCAAACTCATGGAAAAAACCCAGCCAAATTTTCTTAGAGAGAATATTCCAATACAACCATGAGTATGCTCTCATCACAAGAGGAAACCAACAATGAAGAACTGAATACTTATCTATTCTTCTTGTCAAAACCTAGTGAGGGTAGACAACTGATTCACCACAAAACTGGCGCAAGATAGGCACATCACTAGTGCACCACATAACTGACACAACTTGTAATTGCAACTGCAGTTGCCACTGCAACTACAACTACAACTATTATTGTAATTACAAATGACATGAAGCAACTAGGTAGCACTACACAAACTTAGAGAAACTCTTCCAGAGGTAGAGCACAAGAGAGATCACCAAGAACCACCAAAAACATCCTTCCCCAAGTGGGGCACACTTTCCAAGAGAACCAAAAACCATAAATAGTGAAATTGTAGTTGGAGGTGCAACTACAAATGCCTAGTGCAGACAACTTCCTAGTTGTGTAAATGAACTGACCCATACTAGTACTTATACTAATATGGGTGCATGTATGGGGATAAATTCTCTTCTATGGTATTCTATTTTACTTTATTCTTTTCTAGAGTGTTTTTCAATTGTTCAATTGTCTTCCCTTGACTTCTTGGAATCTTCTTCTTCTCTAGGAAAAGTTGTCCAAGAGGAAAATACCTCCCACATCTTCCAAAAAATCAGCACTCCCTCTTATCTAGTGAGGTATCTTTCCACAATGTCTTCATCCATTAGTCCATTGACTACTTTGCAATCAAATAGTAGCACATAGCTACTACAATGCCATTTGTTATAGAAATATTCCCTTATGATATACCTGCGTAAACAAATCAATCTGGGCAAAAACATCAACAATTCCTTTTAAAATCCACAATAATTGGGGAAAAAAATGAAAAATAAACATTATTAATGTGAAAAAGGGGTTTAAATGAATTTATCTGGAAATGGTAAAAAGTCAATTAGGGTAAAAACCAATTCATTTTCACCTTTCACTTTGTAATTTTCCCTTTCCTCTTGAGTTTTCTCCATTTTGGAGCGATTATTCTGGTGTCTATTGCGGGAGCTACGAGAGATCATTTTCAGTTTCTTCAATACAAGGTTAGTGGTATGATCTCTCTAATCACTTTTCATGCTTTATTTTTCATTTTCAACTCTTATTTAATGAGTTCTGTCTCTCTAGAAAGCCCTAAAGTGTCGACCATGATCGACAGTCCCTTAAGTAATCGAGGGGGGAGTTGGTAGAGATCTTAGTGCCTTGGTAACCCTTTTAGAGGAGTGTTATCACTCTGGTTTTTCCCTCCAGGGAGTGCAGGGCGCAAAAATTGATTTTGTTTTTTAGTTTTTTATCTGTGAAAAAGAAATTTCCCCTATTAAAAACTTGACTAATATGATTTTCTTGTGAATTTTTAGGTTTGAATTGGCCAAGATGATTGAATGGAAAGAAAGAGAGCATTAATTTGATGATACGACCATATAACAAGACCCTCAAGCGAGGGAGGCTCTTCGGAACTGCGGTTTTCTGAAATACTTCAAGGTACAAAACATGAGAAAGGAAGTCTTATTGCTCGAGCATTTGATTGGGATATGGGAGAGTGATGAGAAATCATTTTGAATATGATATAATATGCTTGAGATTGATATCAAAGACATGTATTTCCTGATGGGGCTCTCAAAGAGGGGAGCACCCATCATTTTATATGGACATCGGTCTACTCCATTGCCAACAAATGCATATGTTGCCCAATATTGTCGCCAATTTCTAATACATAAATATTCCCCTGTGAATAGGTGAACTTTCTATTGGATTATAGACCCCTATACCAAGACAGAAACACTACAAATGGACACTAGCATCCCTTTGAATTCAGTTCGATCAATGAGAAAGAGAGAAGGAGAAAGAGTGTGATGCACCTTATTTCGAAGTTTGTCCTTGATGGTTCCAATCTGAGCTTCATATCCAAACTCCTTGGAACAACTTGATACCTTCAATAGGAAGCAAAGAGAAACAAAGAACTCATACTCTACAATATTAGATCAAACAAATTCATCTACACATATCGAAGGAACAATAGACAAGCACATGAAAGAATACATAAGATTGAAGGAAATAGGATAAGTATATTCAAATAAGAATCCAAAGAGAATAATTATAGACCACGATTGATGCAGTTGCAACATCCTCCCCAACATCTCCTCATCGATCCCTTGCATGATGCTACCAAGATCATAATTTTGATATGTGAAAGCTTCCCCCTTTTCACCTTGGAAATCCCTCAATATATAGGCTTGAGAGGCGTAAACAAAATGAGAAAATGAGGTGTATGGTTGAGTATATGGCTCTTGAGTCTTGGATCATATCCTAAAGTGAGGCCCAAGCATGAGGGTCGAACACAACTAACTCAATCTCAAAGAGTTGGCCCATAGATTAAGGTGGGGGAGATCCCTCCTTTCTCTCAACAACACCAATGCTCTCCCCTAGTGAGATGTAGAGAGTTTATCCTAGATCAATGCTCCCCTATAGTGGCATAAGGGGCACTATGTGTGCACCCAAAGTATGGATAGGGGGGCGTTGGTCTTCATAAATGCTCAAAAAAGGGTTGAAATTTCCAAGGAAAAAGTGTGTTTTGACCAAACAATGATGGCTTTCCTCCTCCAATATGACTTAGGGGTCATTAACAACTATTTTAATGGTTTTTAGGGGTCGTGGCACCTCACAAAGTGAATTAAACACTTAGGAAGGTGCATACGACACTTGTGACATTGAATGCGACACTTACCGAGGTGCATACATTACTTAATTGTGACACTTTGCGACACTTAGGTTGCATAACTCAAGTGTGACATTTTGATGTGTAACACCATTGGTAGATCAAATCATCTGTCACGATCTCCAAGACTATGTTGAAATCATATAGTAGCACACAACTACCCATATTGTCTAGTATTACACAACTATTGTCGTAGTCCAATAGTACACAACTACTACCATAGTCCTCCTGACTATGATGCGATCTAACTGTAGCATAGAATTACTACCATGCTCTCCAACAATCAACTAGAAGCACAAAACTGCCACCATTCTTTCACGAATACATAAAAATCAACTATTACCATTGAGCTACTACCATGATATCTAGTAGTCTCTCATGATTATGAAACAATCAACTAGTAGCACACAACTACTACCATGCCATCAACCATAGTCACAAACTCTGTGACTATGCAACAATCAACTAGTAGCACAAAAATACTTCCATGCCATCAACCATAGTCATATCCTACAATCAACTGGTGGCTACAAAAGCTACAACCATGCAGTCCAACAGTCTCTATCATTATGCAACAATCAACTAGTATCACACAACTACTACCATGCCATTAGCCATAATCATAGTCTGCAATCCCCATGGCGATGCGACAATCATCTAGTAGCACATAGCTACTACAATGCCATCAGCCATAGTAATGGCCTCTATAAATATGTCACAATCAACTAGTAGCACACAACTACTACAATTCCATCATCCATAGTCATAGTCGATGTCTCTTAACCATGCAACAATAAGTTAGTAGCACAAAACTACTACAATTCCATCATCCATATTTATAGTCTGATATAGTAGCATGAAGCTACTCCCATAGTCCTCATGACTATGTGTATGATTTTTCTTCTCTCATCAGGTCTGGTAGTGCATTACCCCCTCAATCACCTCACATGATTGATCTAGGGAGCCCTTGGCTAGAGGGGTTAGTCAACAGGAGGAGAAACAACACACCTCCCTCTCATGAGGATGGAAAATTTTCATCACACCAATCTTGTCTCTGAAGTACTCATACTTTAGTATAGACAGATCCTTTGTGAGAATATCCACTATCTGCTCATACGTGGATATGTACTATAGCTCCATATCTCCTCTCTACACCATGCATCGGATGTAATGATATTTGATCTTTATATTCTTCACACAACTTTGATTATCACAATGTATCAAAGTTGGCTCCAACTCTAGATAAAATATCTTTGCAAGCATCTTCTAAAGCCACACTACTTCACGAATTACAATATTGGCTACAATATACTCTTCCTTTATTGTATTGAGTGTCATTGATCTCTTCTTCCTTCTTAACCATGAGATCATACCTAATCTCAGACTGAAGCAACATCCATAATTACTCTTTTGATCCACTACACTCCCTGCCCAGTCATGGTTTGTATATCCATGCAGCTTCACATATCCACCCGAGACATATCCCAGTCCATATCCAAATGTACCATGTAGGTACCTCGACACATGTTTTTCTACTATCTAGTGTACATGTCTAGGCTCAACCATCTACTGACTCAAAGTGCTCACTGTAAAACATATGTCCTCCCTTATGTTAACCTGGTACATCAAGTATCTGATCAATTGTTTGTACATCATGGGATCCACCAAATATGAATATGAATCACTCAATATATTTTGATTTTTCAACATAGGTGTGGCCATGGATTTGTAGTCCTACATCCCAAATCTTTGTAGGATATCAACGATATATTTTCCCTGGATAAGGAAAATCATCCAAGGAAAATCTCATCTAGTCTCTACCACACCTCCAATCCCATAAAATCCAAATCCTTCATCTCAAACTATGAAGTGATTTCCCTCTTGCACCCATCTATGATCTTCTCATACCCTGTAAGAAAAAAGTAATCCACATATAGGATCAATGGGAAACTGTCCCCAATCTCATCAAGTAACTATATGATCTGGCATATCATGCTATAGGTTCCTACTCAGGCCTGTACAAAACCTTCTTCAATATGCAAACATGAGAGTCCTTCTCATGTATCTTGTAGCTTCTTTGTATACACTTCTTCTAGATACCGAAGTAAGTGTCTCGTCATAATATTCTCCCTTTTGATGGGAGAATATTATCCCTCTTGATGGGAGAATCCTATGGCCACAAATCAATATTTGTAGATCTCTATGCTACCATCTTCAACATGCTTGATCTTCTAGATCAACATGGAAATTGAATTCCCTTCTAGTATCGTAACCAAGGAAAAGTCCATATCCCAGCCCTTTTGACTGGCTTCCGCCTCTGTCACTGAAAAAAGGGAATCCTCCCAGGAAGTCTTATATATTCTCGAAGCCTCTGAAACTTTGATCTATCCTCCTTAACTCATGGCACTTGTCTATCAGTCTTGGAATACATTTCTCTCTTCCATCTAAATTTGTGGAGGAATACCTTTTTAATGAAAGTATCTAAGATACTGACTTTATCTGAGATCAATCTCACTCTAATTATTCATGCTCCCTATGAAGATTGAATCCCTCTGAGTCTATATAATATTTGAAGCCATATTCTCCCTCTACATGTGTTGACCTCCTTTGAAGTCTGATCTCCTGTGAATTTTCCTAGGGAAGTTGCTCCTCCCTACTGGATCCTGAGGGTTGAGTCCCTCTAAACTCTAGATCCTTCTCAATTGGTACTTGGTGGGGATTCTTACCTCACCAATGGTGGAGCCATATTCTCCTCATAATGATATGGATCATCAATACCATATATTTGTATCCCCTTTTCATCTTGCAGAGTATCAGGGGACCATGTTGGTCTCTTCCTGGCCACTGCAACAATTATGGGTAGGCCCTTCTATCTCTACTGACTCTTCCCAACGATTTGAAGAGTGGTCAAATTAAATTAATGGATTTTTATTGTCATCTTCAAAGCCTTCTTCTCCTTACAATCAATCTCCATATGAGATACTATGTATCTACAAAAGTACCCTTCTTTCTAGAAGGTTTTGACTTTGTCCTCTTCTCCTTCATTACATGGATGTGTATGGTCATGTACACAACTCTATGTATGGATAGTATGCTCCATGTCTCAGCTAGATACCACCTAATCTGTTTCCTCCTGGAAATGTCATTATAGCTCCCTCTTAGAGATATTACCTATGACCTACTCAGAATAAGAGAAACAACAAGGGAAAACAATATACAAGGGTAATATTCTTATAATAAGAACAATAATAAAAATAATAATGGGAACAATCATCACAATAGCTCCTTATTGGAGTTGTCACTTGTGACCTTCCTAGAATAAGAGACAAGAACAAAAACATCTCCATGGTGACCTCCATGGAATTTACAAGATAACTTTCCCGAAACAAGCTCAACAATGAAGAACTTCTCCTAGAGGAGATCAATTTATCTTGTAAACAAGTGCATAATTAATACTAAACAATGATAATTTACTTAATGATCATCGTACCAACAATATTAAAGTGTTACAAAATGTTTGATAACAAGAAAAATAATAGAACTCTAAAGATTGTTATTCTATTTACAACACTTACTTAGGTTGTAGCAATACAAAATATCAAACCTGATATACAAACTTGGAGTCTATTTGTTTTTGTCCCATTTGATTTGTCTTATATTGTAGGAGACATTGTCAATGCTACCTCCAACTCGTTGGCTTCCTCTGAGTTCACTAGATCTAAGATCCCTTTGGATCTATTGTCACTGCTTGGATAAATGTCCTTTTTCCAAGTGTACATCTCCTGCAAATAACCTCATCTTATATACAAGTACACCATACAACTTGTCTTCTAATCTAAGACATTACATCAATAAGAAAAATTTAGAAATCTGAATTAGAAGGTTCAATGTCCAAGAAAATGTCAACAAGCCTAAAACCCTAAAAATTCAATTTTGATGGAAAGTCAATCTGAGAAGTGTATTTATAGGCGCGCTAGAGTAGGATGAGTTGATTAGTGGTGGAGTTTGTCCCAATTGAATTTATAACAAGTGCTCAACTAGCTYGACAAAKAAAACTATGTAACAAMAAGTCTCAGYGATGTGGAAAAACTCACGATCTTCCTTCCAGCGGTTAGACTATTTTCAAGGAAACCTACTCTGAAACCATGTTAGATTTTCATTAGTTTCATTAAAATTAGATTTTACATAGAATTTTTATCTTATTGTAACATTCAATARTCATATACTGAAATATATATAAGCAATGGATAAAAAAGCACAAGAGGACACAAAGATCTATCTTGGGAAAACCCCAAACTCGTGGAAAAAACCCAACCAACTTTTCTTAGAGAGAATATTCCAATACAACCATGAATAGGCTCTAATCAGAAGAGAAAACCAACAATGAAGAAACTAATACTTATCTCTTCTTATTGACAAACCCTACAAAGGGTAGACAACTGAGTCACTACAGAATTGGCGCAAGATAGGTGCATCACTAGTGCACCATAGAACTAGCACAACCGGTAACTGCAGTTATAGTTTCTATTGCAACTGCAACTGCTACTGCAGTTTCTACTGTAACTGCAACTTGCACAAATCAACTAGGGAGCACCACAAAACATTAGTGAAATTTTTCTATAGGTACCGCACAAGAGAGATCACCAAGAACCACCAATAACATCCTTCCTCAAGTGGGTTTCACTTTCCAAGAGAACCAAAAACCAGAAATAGTGAAACTACAGTATCAGTTGCAGCTGCAACTACCTATTTGACGCAAACCCCCACCACCTCCTGGGGATCGCATGACCTCCTGGTCTAGGATTGTTCACCGTCTGGAGCTGAATCATCTCTCGGGTTCTAGTTGAGCCCTCGAAATCTTATACCACAGGCCTTATCTTCTTCCCTACATGTAAATCTGCATTCGCAAGAGTCTATTTACCCACGTGCAGGAATCCATGTGACCTTGGGCCAAGTCCATGGGCTAATACCCTTGAATGGAACGAACTATGACACTTCAGGACTCTAGGCTTTAGGGAGTTTACTCGCTCCAATGCACAATCCTCCCGAATGCACAAACTCCAAAATGATAGATTAGACAGTTGACACTTGTCTCTGATCAATGATGGATCTACACTCCACACTCCGGCTTCAGAGCCTTCCACTTATCTACCCCTCAGATCCCCCAGAGTGAAAAACTAGTGAACTCCTGAATGACATGATTAACAGTCCACCTGTCCTCGTGAATGGATGATTGGGATCTACTCCTGCCTTCCGGACTTATGGAGCTCTTGAATCAAACATACTTACACCTTTGTTCCTATGGAGTACCAAATCTCCAAACTCTTAGATCTGCTGACACATGGCTCTCTGTGACAATGGTTAGGATTTTCTTTGGGCTTTGGAACTTCAGGAATATTGTACACTTCTGCTACAATTCCTCCGAATAGTCAAATAGTTGATCTTCTGAACAATGTTGGATTTGTGAACACGTGTCCTCACAAATGGATGGTCCAAATCTTCTATGGTTCCTGGGACATCAAAAAACTTGTCTCCTTTGCACACAACACATGGAAATCTTTGAATACGAGAAGTCCAAAGGACTTCAGGGGTTAACACCCATGCTACTTTCTGAGATATGATGACCAGGAAGGATTCAACTCCTCCTCGGGTGGATCTTATCCACTTGACCTCGAAAATGAAAGGATTCTTCCCTTCAAATACTCTAGTCACTCTTTCTCCTGAGATATAACATTGAAATGATTTGGGTCTTCTATGCACAACTTGCGCTCCTCTGAAAAATCTAGAATGATTTGGGTATTATGCGCACCCACACACTCCTTGCGCTCATATTATTTGAGAATCCTTAACACCTGGCTAAGTGTTGGCCCTGTGCACAACTTCCAAGGGTCTTCTTGAGATTTTGTACTTAGATGAGTATACACGCACTCCTTGCACTCGGTTTGCACAATTTCACATTATCTCTTTTGAGTTACCGAGTTTGAACATGACTCTACCTTCGCACACCTTGCGGGGTTGCTGTGCACTCCTTGCACCAGTATTTTAGAAGAGAAATAATTGAAACTTATAGAACACTACAGGTTCATTCAATTAACCATAAAATGCACATATAGTCATAAAAACATAGAAAAACAAATGACATGACATTACCCAATTACTTATAGGAAAACATGTATAGAGATATGGAAGTAGTCTCCTTCTATTATATTCATTCAGCAAAGCATTCTTACAAACAATTCTTGCAACGCTTCAACAACTCTTAGCAGCAAATATAATATTCTATTACAACTTCTTCAACAACTCATTTGGGAATAGACTACATATATTTATACATGAAGGGGCTTATCAAGCCTTCCTTCCGACTACTCTATTTCTATCATATCATAATAAAATCATTTTCCCGCTAAGGATTATTACAATAAATGGCGTTTACAACCCAGCTACGAGTCACTGCTCAATAGTTGTACAATCTTACAACTAAGTAAGATAATTACAATCTTCGGTGATCTCATGTAATGCATGAAGCCTCAAAACATTAAAATCTCTTTTAATTACAATATTTTCGAAATATCAATTTGATGCACTCTCCTTTTGGATCCCAAAACATTTCGAATGCACACGCACTTGATGTTGAGATGTCCTCCACTCGACTTGATGAATGGTTGTGATGATGCTCCTGCATCATACTCCTCTGGACAAAAATATTCATGGACTCTTTTCCATGAGCTCCTACACTTTCCTTCCATGCTTCTGTATATTAGCTTCAGTTGTGCAACTGGCATCTTTTGTTGGATGATATTTCCACTTAACCAAATACTCATAATAAATATTCCTTCTGGTCTTCTTAGCAATCCTCTGATCTCAAATATTCTCTATCTCTGGCTTCTCTGTTATGGGAATCTGTTGCCTCCACTGAATCTCCCCCTAATCATATGTTCCTTCTGTATCATCCATACTGTAAGGGTACAGGTCTACTACATTGAATATGGGTGATATTCCAATGTGTTATGGCAACTCAATTTCATAAGCATTTGTAGAAAATTTCTTAGAATCTTACATGGTCTTATCTTCTTCATCTTCAACTTGTTATATTTCCATTTCAAAAATATCTCCTTTCTCAAATGTGCCAAAAACTAATCTCCAACTTCAAAATTTACCTCTCTTCTTCTCTGGTCTAGTCTTCTTTTGTACTTCTGGTTTCTATTATGTAGCTATACCTTGATCTGACCATGCAATTTTTGCATCTCTATTGCAAAATCCTCTCCTCCACTTCAAAACTCATCTCGTCCCAAATATCTCAACTCAGAAATTCCTCTCAGATGCATCCCATACACTATCTGTAATGCACTTTTTCCAGTGCTCTTATTTGGTGAGTCATTATATGCAAACTCTACTTGGGGTAGAATTTGATCCCACTGGCTATTATGTCCAGTGACCAAACTCCTTAAAATTTTCCCTAAACTTCGATTTACAACCTCAGTTTGTCCATCCATCTGAGGATGATATGTTGAACTGAAAGAAAAACTTGTCCCCAACTTCTTCCACAAATTTCTCCAAAAGTGTCCCACAAACTTAGTGTCTTTGTCTGAAACTATGCTCCTTGGAAATCCATGTAATCTCACAATCTCCTTGAAAAACAAATTTGATATATGAGTAGCATTGTTAGTTTTGTGACAAAGAATTAAATTTGCCATCTTCAGAAATCTATCAACCACTACGAAGATTGAATCACTTCCTCTCTGGGTTTTAGGAAATCCCAGAACAAAATCCATACTTATAGCATCCCATGGCCTGTCTGGAATAGGAAATGGTTGATACAATCATGTGTTTTTCTGCTTTCCTTTAACATACTAGAAAATTATACATTTGTCTACGAATTTCTTTACATCAGACCTCATACCTGGCCAAAAATATGAAGAACTCAATTGGGCATATGTCTTATCATGGCCAAAGTGTCCAGCCAAACCTCCACTATGCTTTTCCTTCAGCAAGTTATCCCGAAGTGCTCAAGTTATCCCTAATCGAGCACTTAGGGATACATAACTGACTTCCTTTGAACAACAATCCACCTTGTATCAGATATTGCATCCATTGATTTATGTCCCTCAACAAAGGGTTCTCACATGCTTCATAATCCTCTTTGAAATATGGATTTTTCTGATACATCTTCTAGAGGTGTTCAAATCCTAATGTCTCCACTTGAAATTCCTGCAAGATCAAACATCTCCTCCTCAAAGAATCTGCAATTTTGTTAGCACTTCCACTAATATGCTTAGTAACGAAAGTAAAATTATGCATGAATTCTACCCATTTGGCATGTCTCTGGTTCAACTTCTCTTGTCTGGCTATAAACTATAATGATTGATTGTCAGAATATAAAAAAAACTCTTTCAGAATAAGATAATGCCTCCATTTTTTCAAGGCTTGAATCACAACATAAAATTCCTTATCATACATGGAATACTTTATTTTGACACCATTCATCTTCTCACTGAAATAAGAAATAGGCTTATTGTCTTGACTCAAAACCACGTCGATGGATACTCCACTTGCATCACACTTGACTTGAAATGTCTTATTAAAATATGGCAGAACTAAAATAGGTTGTTCTGTTATCTTTTCTTTTAACACTTTAAATCCCTTATCATCCTCTTCTTTCAAATTAAAATACTTATGCTCTTTCTTTATGGTTTCCAATATAGGTGCCCAAATGCTACTGAACTTCCTAATGAATTTCTTGTAAAACTTTCCAATCCATGAAAATTTCTTACCTCAAACACACATCTTGAAGAAGGCCAATCTCTAATTTCCCTCACCTTGTCTAGATCCATATTCAACTTGTTTGAAGAGATTACAAATACTAAATATACAAGTTTTGTTTTCATTAAAGAACATTTATTCAAATTCTCTAATAGCTTCTCCTGCTGCAGTATTCTCAACACCATCTTCAGATGTCTGAAGTGCTCCTCTTCAGTCTTATTGAAGATTATAATTTCATCTAAATAAAAAATTACAAACTTACCAATAAAATCTTTGAGTTCCTCATTCATCAACCTCATAAATGTAATCAATGCATTTGTTAAGCCAAACGACATAACAAACCATTCATACAATCCTTCATTTGTCTTGAATGTTGTCTTCCATTCATCTCCTTCTCTCATCCTAATCTGATGATAACTACTCTTCAAGTCTATCTTGGAAAAATAACTAGCTCCACTCAAGAAATCCATCAAATAATCCATTATGGGTAAAGGAAATCTATACCTGATGGTTATCTTGTTGATGGCTCTAGAATCTGTGCACATTCTCCAATCTCCATCTTTCTTTGGACTTAATACAATTGGTATGGCACACATGCTCAAAATTTCTCTGTCTAAACCCTTATCCAACAACTCTTGGAATTGATTCTTGACCTCTTCATTCTCTTGAGGTTTCAATCTGTATGATGCTCTATTTGGAAAACTTTCTCCTAGAATAAGGTCAATATAATGACTAATACTCTTGATGGGTAGTAAAGAGTGAGGTAACTCATCCACCACAATATTAGTGAACTCATCTAATAACTCTTGGACTTATATAGGAAAATCATTCATAGAGGTCCTTGTGAGAATGACTCTCAGCTTACCTACAACAAAAAACTCCATCTCATGTTCTTTCTTGAATTCTTTCAAGAGTTTCTTCCCACTCATGAGAAGTATCAAGTATGCTTGGACTAGCTTCTTATTTGACTCCTTTATGTTCTATTGGAAACAACATATGTTTACACCCATTTTTATGAAGGGTATAAGTGTTTTTCCTTCCATCATGTATGACATTCCTATCATATTTCCACGGTCTTCCCAATAGAACATGACAAACCTCCATAGGTATGACATCACACAAAACTTCATCATTATAATCACCTATCTTAAAATCAACCTAACATTATCAACTTACCATTACTTGATGTCCTTTCTGCAACCATGATACCTTGTATGGATTCATATGTGCAGTCGTATCTAGCTTCAACTTCTCCACCATCTCCATGGATACCAAATTATCAGTGCTTCCAATGTCTATGACCACCTTGCATACCCTATCTATGGTCTTGAAAATAGTTTTGAACAAACTATTCCTCTTGACTGGTTCTCTCACCTCCTTCTCTGGATTCATGTGAACTTTCCTCATCATGAGTGATATTCCTTCTTCTATAGCTTATGCCTTCATCTCTATCTCCACATTCTTCCACTGTGCTTTAAAGATGTGAGCTTCTCCAGCTCTTGTATTCTTTCTCTTGGGACATTCCCAAGACATATGCCATGTCTTTCCATAGGAATAACACTTCACTTATCCTCCTCTGCCTCCTCCTCTTCCTCTGGGGAAAGAGTTTCTTCCACCAAAATTTCCTTCTCTCTCTATCTGACTTTGATACTTCCCAAATTCTGATCTGGGATTTTGAAACTTTTCTCTGACGGTTCCTCTGTCTCTGCTAGGAAATTTTCCTCTTTTTTGTTGACTTTGCTTCCTTGCCAAATTTTGTTTACTTTAAGGGCTACCTGATAAGAATCTTCTACAGATCTCATTGTCATCATGAAATCTCAGGCCATTAATGTACCTGGAAACCTTTTCTTCATCATTCTCTATATGTCCTACTCTAATGTTCAACTTGTAAAACTCTTCAGTGTACTCTTTCATTGACAACTCTTTCTGTCTCGGATTCTATATCTTTTTGAAAAGATTCATTTGATAATATTTGGGTATGAAATTAGATTTTAATTTGGCTACCATTCTATCCCAACTCTTAATTTTGGACTTACCTTTGCATATTCTGTCAGCTTGCAATTTGTCCCACGATAACATTGCATGTCCTTTCAATATGGTCATAGCATGCTTCAATTTATTCTCATCATCAATGTCCTCATAATCAAATTACTTGTCTAAAGAAATTACCTAGTCAAGTAAGTCCTCCACATTTAAATTACCTTCATACATCAGGACCTCTATTTGTTCTTTGGTTCCCAGCTTGACAACAACTCTCAACAATCGCTCTTCTACTGCTTGGTCTCTTGCAACTTCTTCTTCTTCTACATCTTCATTTTCATACTCACTAATGTCACCAACATCAGGTTCTCTTCCATCTGCTATCTCCATGGCGTCCAACGTTGCACGAATTTGTCTCATCTCCTCTTTCATGGCTACATTAACCACTGGTTTATCCCTGCATCTTCTTGGCAGCATGGTTCAAAGTCTTTTATTTTTCCTGATGTCTACAGAAAAATTCTATTCTCTGATACCACTTGACACAAACCCCCACCACTTCCTCGGGCTTGCACGACCTCTCGGCCTAGGATTGTTCACATTGTGGAGAAAAATTAGCTCTCGAGCTCCTGTCGAGCCCTCGAAATCTTATACCATAGGCCTTATCTTCTTCCATGCATAAAAATCTACATTTGCGAGGTTCTATTTACTCATGCAGAGGAATCTACATGACCTCAAGCCATGTCCATGGGCTAATACCCTTGAATGGCACAGACTATGACACTTCAAGACTCCGTGCTTCATGGATTTTACGTGCTCCAACATACAATCCTCCCGAATGAGTGAACTCTGAACTGATAGATCAAACGGCTCACACTTACCTCTAATCAATGGTGGATCTACACTTCGTGCTCCAACTTCGAATCCTTCCACTTATCTACCCCTCAGATCCCCCATAGTGTCGAAATCGCGAAGGGCATGACTAACGGTCCACCTATCCTCGTGAATGGACGATTATGATTTGCTTTGACCTTCGAGCCTTTAGGATCTCTCAACCCAAACAAACTTACACCTTCATTCCTCCGGAGTACCAGATCTATGAACTCTGAGATCTACTAACACATGGCTCTCTGCGTCGATGGTTAGGATTCGTTCTGGGCTTTGAAACTTTGGAAAGCTTGCACACTTCTGCTACAACGCCTCCAAATAGTTGGATAGTCAAGCTTCCGAACAATGATGGATATGTGGACATGTGTCCTTAGAAATGGACGGTCCAAATCTTCTCCAGTTCCCAGGACTTCGGGAAACTTGTCTCCTTTGCACACAACACACATAAATCTCTGAATATGTGAAGTCTGAAGGACTTCAGGGGTTAACACTCACACTACTTTCCTAGATATGACGGCTAGGAAGGATTCAACTCCTCCTCGGGAGGATCTCGTCCACTCGACCTCAAAAATGAAAGCATTATTCTCTTCAAAGACTTTGGTCGCTCTTTCTCTTGAGATTTAACATTCAAATGTTTTAGGTCTTCTGTGCACACACTCCTTTCACTCATCTTCTTTGAGACTCCTCAACACTTGGCTAAGTGTTGGCCCTGTGCACACCTTGCAAGGGTATTCTTGATATTTTATACTCGTATGAGTATATGTGCACTTCTTGCACTCACTCTGCACAATTTCACATTATCTCTTCTGAGGTACTGAGTCTGAACATGACTCTGCCTTTGCACTCCTTGTGGGGCTACTCTACACTCCTTGCACTAGTATTTTAGAAGAGAAACAATTGAAACTTATAAAACACTACATGTTCATTCAATTAACCATAAAATGAACATATAGGCATAAAACAGACAGAAGAAAAAAATGACATGACATTACCCAATTACTCATAGGAAAACATGTACATAGATTTGGAAGTAATGTCCTTCTATTATATTCATTCAGCAAGCACTCTTACAAAGAGTTCTTGTAGCTCTTCAACAACTCTTAGCAACAAATACAATATTCTTTTACAACTTCTTCAACAACTCATTTAGGCATAGACTACATATATTTATACATAGAGGGGATTCTCGAGCCTTCCTTCCCACTACTCTAGTGCTATCATATCATAATCAAAGCATTTTCCCACTAAGGCTTATTACAATAAATGGCATTTACAACCCATATACGAGTCACTACTCAATAGTTGTACAATCCTACAACTAATTAAGATAATTACAATCTTCGGCGATCTCATGTAATGGCTCAAGCCTCAAATCATTAAAATCTCTTTTAATTACAATCTTTTCAAAATATCAAATTGATGCGCTCTCCTTTTGGATCCCAAAACATTTTGAACGCATGCACACTTGATGTTGAGTTGTCCTCCACTCGACTTAATGAATGTTGGCGATGATGCTCCTACATCACTAGTGCACACTGCAGAAGGAGAACTGCCTCATTATGTAAATGAATTGACCTGGAGATTAGTATTTATAATAATCTAGGCATCTATTTGGGGCCAACTTCTTATTCTGCATCTTTATTGTTTCTATGGGCCGACTTCTCTTCTTGAAAATTATATTTCCACTTTTGTCATTTTTTGTGGGTCAAGTTCTCTTATGTGGTATTTTATTTTACTTTATTATTTTCCGGGGTGTTCTTCAACTGTTCAATGGTCTTCCTTTGAACTCTTGGAATCTTCTTCTTCTCTAAGAAAAGTTTTCCAAAAGAAAAATGCAACCCGCAACTACCAAAGCATCAACAATTGTTTTATTGCATAAAATTAAAAAATTAAACAACATTTAAGGAAATCCAAATCTCAAGAAGTTGGGCACTATACGATGTATAAAAAGCTAAAAGAAAGAGAAAAATATAGGGAGATTCTATAACTAATAACTAATATCAATTCATTAAAAGAACGAATTAGTGCTATCATCTTTGTCTACAATCAAAGTGATTACTAAGAGATCAGATTGTGCTCAAAGTAACAAATTCAAGAAGGAAAAAGAGATTCGCATATTTGAAAAAGTCTCTAAATGAGAAAGAATTCCAAATGCATAAGATAAAAGGATATAAACATTGTTTAGGATTTGTGGGTAAAAATGCAATCTTATAGATGAAACATGGTCCCTAGCAATAGGGAAATATTGCATTTTTGAACCTATATTTCGTATTTGGGATGAAACCATCGAATATATGGACCTATTTCATGAATATTTCAATCATGTTAATAAATGTCAAGATTTGTTGTTGTTAGTTCAATACAATGTCAAAAAGAATTGGAATGAGATAATGGATAAAGAAAAATGTACCCCTACCACTATCGATTTCCTATATAAATGGGGATCTCATATATAAAGAAAAATGAATAAAAATTAAAGTAAATGGGGATCTCATATATAATTGTTGTAGTTATGAAGGTTGATAAGGTTTTTRTCAAAGGATATGTCATGTAGATGGCGGAAGAGTGTAATTTTATCAATCATGACTTTAAGGCATTCTAAAGTAAGATTATTCCTTAATGCAAGATAGGATTACCATCTCCATGGAATTTTAATGAAAGGTTGTTAGACAAAGAATATCATAGCTTTGATGTGTTGAGATATAGAAACAATGTAGAAGGGATGGAAAAATGGAAAATCCTCTCACATCATAAGTCTAGAGTTATTGTGTATAATGCAATGCAATGCCACACGTTTCATTTGTAATGCACACTAATTCAGATAATGAAACCATCATATGTGCAACATCAACCATCCAACATGGTATAGTTAGGAAAAAAATGCTTCATTGGTGAAAATTTTTTTGCTCAAAACCATTACAAGTGCATTGTCATTATGAATCCAGAATTGAAGTATTTGTCTAAGAAACCTTTTAGCATCACGACACTAGTCATATTGAAAAGGTAGAAAATTTTAGGGCTTTACCTTAACTACCTAATAACAATCATTTGTGTTAATTTTAGTTTTTGATTGTGTTAATTTTGGAGCTTTACCTTAACTATCTAATAACAATCAATTGTGTTAATTTTAGTTTTAAATTGTGTTAATTTTGGGGCTTTACTTTAACTACCTAATAAGAATCATTTGTGTTAATTTTAGTTTTCAATTATTGCAAAGTTCATGTATTCAAAGGGTTCGCTCATGATTAAAAAAAAAAAAAGTCATTCAAATTAATTGGCATTTTTGGAACAAATATTTAGTATAAATCGAGAGAAAAGCTTCAAGAAATATTTAGCATTCACCAATTAGGAAAGCATGTCTATAATTCCTTAGTTTTTATAAACATTATTTAGCATAATTTTAAATACTATTTCAAGGATTTAGCATTCACCAATTAGGAAAGCAAGTCTATAATTCCTTAGTTTTTATAAACATTCTTAAGTTTATCATGTCCTGTTTCTCTCAATATCATATGTTTATATTTTCATCTTGAAGAAACAATTTTCTGGCATTGCCCCTTTTGTTATTTGGATTAGTTATAAGAACTATGTTTTTATATTTTTACTTCCCTACCTAATATAAATAAAGGGTATGCAATGTTATGAGTATATTTGTAATGATCATTTAATTTCAAGATAATCGAAACTATTGGATTCACTTCATTAGAGCCTAATTTTTTTTAATATATCTTTAACTATTCTAAGATGCCTTATTCTTTAATATTCAAAGTATCCATGTATGTTTGTATGTTTCACATCTATCACTAAGTACCTAACTTCATTGTCTTATTATGTAGATAAATGTGACTTTTTAAAATGATGTATTGTGTTTATCCTCTCGTTATGCATAAATATTGATCTTTCAACTTACATAAAATCTCTAAAAGCATCATGGTGATAGTAAGCTTTTTTTTTGTAAGTCAGTATAAGATTTTATATTACTTCCTCAAAAATTTCATACATACAAATACCAGTTGGTGTACCCAAATGGAAACCAAAGCAGGTGCATAATTTCATTTCATATCTAGTTTATCCATTATCTAGAATCTTCAAATAGGTTACAACTTTGAAAACTAGACTAAAACTTTGAAAACTAAACATATAACAACCTTCCATAATTGGAATACCTCCTAAGAAAATATATTGTAATCCAAAAAGGAGACCATTCTGACTTAGACAAAAACACTCTAAGTGTTTACTAACTAGACTAATCTTGCAACTTAAAACACTAAAAAACCTGGGGTCGAGCCACTCCAATTTCTTGGCCTTAACTTTCGTCCTTTGGAGAAGCCACCCAAACCTTTCTGATTTGAGTTGGTGATCCATGGTATTCCGTGGGTGTGATGTCCATGCAGTGGAAATACCTCAGGTATAGGTTGAACTGCGTTGCCATTCTATCATGCTTGCTCTACTGGATTTTTTCTATATCTACCAAGAGTTTAATGATGGTCTCCAAACCACTTACTCAACACTGAATATCTTCGACTGGAGTCTTCAAATCCCTCTGGTACTCCACTCTTGCTTCATCGTTGTCTTCCTTCACCTTTCCTATCAACATCTTAGTGTTCCATGCCATCTTTAGAGTTTTATTGTATAGGGTTTCTTAGGTGCAAGTTTTCCCAGGGTCAATGATCCAATCAACCTCCTTCACCACCTGGTTTTTCCTTTTTTCCCCTTGTTCGACCTTAAGAACCTCTTCCCATTTTTCAATTGCTTCCTTTCCTTTCTATGGAACTATTGATTGGTACATCCAAGTAACATCCCTTGCTGCATTCTCGATTCTTGTCTTTTTTGGGGATCTCTCTAGTTGAGAGTCCCCAAGAAGGCTTCATTTCCTAGTGGTATATTTCATAAGAGCCATGTTACTAACCTCTCTACTCTCTAAACTTATGCCTCTTTATTTCTTAGAATACTAGTTTGGCACTTGCTCCTATCTTCTACGACACCTTTAAGAGCTACACAAGATCATTGAGAGGTGGGTGCAGCCAAAACAAAAGCCTGTATATAACAACACCCCACATAATTGCTTGTATCTCTGAATGATCCTACCTTTAAATTATCTCTATTGGAAAAATGAATATCAGGCATGCCTTTGCGTGCCATTATCCTTGATTTGGTACTTCGCCTCCCTCTTCTCCTTTTGTGAGGCAAGTGACTTGTCCTTTTAGGTATGACTTGATCCTTTGATGAATTGATTTTCATAATTTCATCCTCAAATTCGGCTCTCCTCACCTGCTTATAATTTCCCTTGTACTTCTTATGCATCTCATCAAAACTCTTGGCTTTCTCCATCCTTCGATCATGTACCTCTAA
>ML801221.1:48017-70584 GCA_009831015.1 Picea engelmannii | reverse complement strand
TTCCCCCCCCCCCCCCATCTGGGTCCCACTTAGGATATGTGTGCAACTCGTTCCCATCTATGAGGATGTATTCTCTATTACTGTCATGACAATCTTTTTCAGCCAGATGTTCATAGTCTATTCTAAGTTGGCCCATTAGTACCTATGTCCATGCCATGTCCAATAGATTTCTTTCCCAGTTCACTCCCTCGTTAGCTATCCTATCTGTTAGGGAATTTGCAGTCCTTCTCACCCACCTGAAGTTGATTGAGAACATTGTTAGCAAGTGCCTTTGTATTCTTTGCAAGATTTGTGACAGGCTCCAATGCGTTATTATCTTGCCAATTTTAGTTCCACACTGTAGTCTTCTCGTTGTTCCTATTACCAAAGTTGAGTCTCCTTCCATTGTTCCATTTACAAGGCCTTCCCTTACTAATATTTATAGCCTATGTTCAAGTGAAAAAAAATTCGCTACATTGTTGGTAGTGTTTCCCACACTGGTGGCCTATAAACGTATTGTGTTTCCTCCTCTGCCACAGATCACTCCTCCTGCTCCAACCCTTCCTGAGTTTCCCTCTAATGCCCCATCAAAGTTTAGTTTCAAGAAACTTGCATGGGGCAGGGTCCAATCTATGGCTTTGTCATGGACCTGGAGATATCAGTGCACAGGTAAGTTGAAGCTCTGAGTATCCAACTGTAGAATTTTCAAAACTTGATGTTCTTGGGATGAGGGGATTTTTGTTGAAGAATGAAAATTCCTACTCAGAACTATCTCCCTAAGTTGATTTTTGATGGATTATATCAACTTAATGGTTGGGAGCGATTCATTGTGGAAAATTATTCTGTTTTTTTCTTTCCAAATTGCCCAAATGACGAACCTGGAAGTTAATCCCCAACATAGATTTACTATTTCTTTTTATGTGTATTGTATTCTTCAGTTCCTCAGGGTAGCTTGTGTTAGCACCAGAATTCACCTCTGGATTGCGGTAGAGGTAATCCCAGTACCCATCGGGTTATATGTCACAGTTAATGGATTTAAAGAGGTCAAATGGGGTAGACTCAAGAGAATATCATTTTAACTTAGAAAATTGGGGCAGTATGCACAAGGAAATGAGGTCTTGATCAACTTCATCCAGTAATTTGTAGTAAGGGTGAGTATGAGGAAGAAATTGAGGAGAAGATGTAAAGGTCTACTCTGGACATCATGTCTTCCAACAGCCTAAGGAGGAAAAAATATGAAAACAAGATCCTCTTGAATTCCAAGTTTCAGGAAACTAAAAACCCTATAACGACACTACAATCAAACATCCATTACAAAACAGTCACCACAATCCATGTGAATCCTTTAGCTTCTAAGATGGAAATAGAAGATGACTTTCATAAAACAAGAAGTCTCAAATCAAGCTACATAACCAGAGAACTAGAGCTTCATTAAAACATTACAATACGGGAGCTTCGCTCAACCATCGACCATAACAAAATATCAAAACTAAGCATATATACTCAGGATTGTTGCAACTACCACCACCAGATGCGCGATCAAGTCAAATATTTCAAAGCTCTGCATCTAGAACTCTTATGCATACTGTGCGTGCAGTTGCATGTCAAACTGCCCATGCGACTCCCTGTCAGACGTGATCTCATGTCAATCTGGGCTGACAGTTTGCTTCCATGGATGTTCCTTCTCTAGATTTCCATTTATATGGTGAGACGAGGTTTCAACCACCCCCCTTATTTTCATTAACTACCTGCATCAAGATCGGGATGAGCCTAAGTCAACACGACACCTAAAAAAATGTGTTGGTTGCACTCGGAAACTCTGCCACTTGGATATTAACTGGACATTTGCAGGGAATACTAGTAGGCGAACGTGGACACTGATGTTGGGGAGTCGGCGAGATGATCAGCGCAAACCGACATGGAATGAAAAGTGATTGAAGGCCATGTGGAACGATGTAGTTGGAAAAGTGGTGGCTAGGGAAAAGTGGGTGCCAGTACTCAGGAGCCGAGGTGTAAAGGTGTAGGGGAATGATGTGGCGAGGAGAAAGGACATGGAGGCAGGTGCATGCGGTGTCAGGATGTACACAACATCCATGACAGATGCGACATGGAGCAAGAGTGGAAGACACATGTCGGGACGAACGAAAGGTGGTAAAGGTGGGCGGTAAGCAGTCTACTCGAGTGGAACGGTAAGATGTTTAGTGTAGGGGGGGTCCGAGTTAACGAGGAGGCGCCACGATAGTGGGGGGGGCGCACTCATAAACCACCAACTCAGACCCCCCCCCCCCCTCATTAAAGGTAGAATATCGGGGGGGGTTCTGATATGGATTGTGCGTCGTAGATCTGAGCACGCCAAGATAAGCTACTCATATCTACGATCCTTTTACCACATCGCGCCAAAAAGTCACATCAAGGCCTCAACTTAGGATAAAACACATTTTGTGGGTTTTTAGCCCTCTCTTTCGGCCATTTTTTTGCTAGAATGCCAGTTCCTAAGGAAAACACCCCTCGATCCATAATATGTGCTAACATTAGGCTCCATGGGGAATAGAGACCTCCCTGCGAGGTTCTAAGAAATCCTTCTGCAGCTTTAGTGCCTTTAATATTGGGTTGTGGAGTCACTTCATTAAAATAAAAAATATGTTTAAAATGAAATAGGAAGCCATTCATGGCTTAAACAAAGAACTTCTTTAGAAAATGTTGGTTTACAAGGCCTCCAAAAACTTCATCACCCTCCAAATTATGCAACTTGTAAGTATTATTTGGAAACCTATCAGAGATTTTGAATTCACTGATCCACAAGGCATCAAATTTTTCGTGTTTTCCTTTGTCTGCTTGGGTGCATCTCATTTGAGTAACAGATCTCCCAGCTGGAATTCCTCCTTTTTTCCTCTCCTGTCAAAATCCTTCTTGATCTTCTGTTGATGTTGATGTGCTTTTTCCAATAACTTCTCTCTATCTTGTTGCACTTCCACCAACTATTGTATCCTTATGATCATATCATCAGGCTCTCCTTGGCAGTCTTGGAAGAAATTTTCCATGGGTAAGGCCTGCTGAGAAGGAAATATGGCCTCAACTCCATATACAAATTGAAAAGGAGAGACACCAAGATATCTCTTTGTTGTCACTCTTTCAGCCCACAAGGAAAGCTTGAGCTTTGAATCCCATGCTTTCTTATTGTCCTCTATCAATATTTTGATGATCTTTATAAGGCTCTTGTTAGAGGACTTTGCTATTCCGTTCCCTTGAGGGTAGTAAGGAGTTGAGCGAATCAATGTAATTCCAAACTGCTCACATAATTGAATCAATGGATCGACCTTAAAGGATGAAACATTATCAGTGGCAATTCTTTTCGGACAGCCAAACCTTGCTATAATATCCTCAAGAAAACCAATTATTACCTTGTGAGAAGCACTCCTTGTGGGAATGGCTTCTATCCACTTGGTAAATTAATCTGTGGCAGTCAAGTTCCACCTCTATTGACCATTAGAAGTCGGATGAATTTCCCCGATAATTTCTAGGCCCCACTGTTGAAGGGATCCTGAAGCCACCACAGGATTCAAAGGCAAGGACGTGAGCTGTTGTTTTCCTGAGAATTTATGACACTTGACACAAGCCCTAATTTTAGAAAAAACATCAGTGAATAGGCTAGGCCAAAAATAGCCAGCTCTGAGAATATTGTAGGCTATTGTTCTCCAGAATTGATGTCCCCCACACAAACTATCATCAAAATTAGACATGATTTTTTGGGCTTCCTGTGGGTATAAACATCTCAACAACACCCGTAGAGGATATTTCCAATATAAAACTTGATCAATGAGGAAATATTTAATTGATCTAAGCTTTAAAGATCTTTCTTTTCTTTTTTCCATGCCATCAGGAGGCTGCAACTTCTATAGAAATAAAATGATGTCCCTATACCAAGAACATTATGCTAATGGAGGGTTGGCTTGAGAACTTGTATCAAACAACTCACCTTGCCAATTTTCTGAGCAAGTGTTGACGAAATTTACCCCCAAGGATTTTCAATTAGTTTAAGCCAACATCTTGGCTAAACCTTGACCCCTAACCAACTTAGTGGGTCTTATCTCCAAGTCAAATTCAAGGATTTTAGAAATCCATTTTATCCTTCTCTCATCTATGTCGGGTTGAATGAGAATCTCCTTCGCAGAAGATGAAGGGACGTATGAAATGACCTTTGAATGAAAAACATAGACCCTGAAGGATTTGAGAGCCTTAACAAGAGCATAGGTATGTTTTTCCATGATGTCATATTTCAGCTCTACATCTCTCAATGCCCTATTGAAAAAGGCAATGGGTTGCTCGAATGTTTCATTCTTCTTTTGCAGCAAAACAACTGCCATGGTGTCAAATGAAGAAAAGGGGAAAATAATAAAATCTTTGGAGTAATCAGGGTTGATGAGCACAGGTGCTTTGGTCATGACCTTCTTTATTTGACCGAAGTAATTATGATATCCAATAATCCATTTTATTTTGTTTCCTTTCCTCAACATGACTATAATGTCCTTCACAAGTTCAACAAAATTAGAAACAAACCTCCTTAGAAAATTAATCTTCCACAAGAAAGACTGAACTTCTTTCTTGGACCTAGGAACTGCTAAGGTTTGGATGGCTTCCACCTTGTTGGGATCAATATTTACTCCCTTAGCTGATACTATGTGCCCCAGTAATTTTCCCTCCTTCATAGAAAACAATGGCTTCTTTGGGATTTAGGGAGACACCAAATTTTCTGCATTTTTGGAAGACCTTTCTTAGATGATGACAATGTTCTTTATCAGTCCTAGAGAAAAATGTAATGTCATCCAGATAAATGACTACAAATTTATCCATTTCTCTAATGAAGGCGATGTCCATAGCTCGCTGGAAAGTTGCTCATGTGTTCATCAATCCAAAGGGCATCTTGGCATACATGAATGTACCCCATGGAGTAGTGAAATCCGTCTTCTCTCTATCCTCGGGTAAGATAGAAATTTGATTGTAGCCAGAAAATCCATCAATCATAGACATCACGGATGCACCTGTTACCCTCTGTAATATGTGCTCCATCTTGGGCAAGGGGTAGTTGTCCTTCTTGGAGCTTCTATTTAGGTTTCTAAAATTGACACAAAGTCTGATTTCTCCACTCTTCTTTCTCACTGGGACCAAGTTATCCACCCTTTCAAAATACCTTAAAGGAATGATAATCTGAGCATCCAAGAGCTTCTTTACCTCTTTCTCCATGATAGGCAGGAGCATGGGGTTGATCTGCCTCAGTTTCTATATAAATGGTTTGGCCTCTTCCTTCAATGGAATCTTATGCTTAATGATGTTTGTATCGTATGTTCTTAGATCTTCATATGTCCAAGCAAATACATCAACAAATTCTTTTAATAGCTCAATGTATTCAACCCTTTTTCCTTTGATAGAATTCTTGACAACTTGACAAATTTTGGATCTTCCTATGTACCAATGTTTCATTCTATCATCTCAACATCATCAGTTGAACCTTTAACTTTCACTGCCACATCATTTTTGTCAAATAATCTTTCTAGAGGGACTAGTCCCTTAATGTGATTTCTAGGAAGCTAAACAATATGGTGATTAGCGATTTTATTCAAGAAAACATCAGCATGAGGATTACTTTCAAAATCGTGATCTTGATCGATATGTAGTGCAAAAAACTCATCAACAATCTCAAGGAATCTTTTGATCTCAATATCATCCTACAGGCTGCAATCTTCAATGGTACCGATGTCTGATGAACCTTTAGAATCAGTAGCTCATTTTCATTCTTACCTAGGGAAATGTCTTCAATTCATTCCCCGACAATGACGCCAGAAATGCTAGCACCAAAAGTCACCTCTAGATTGTGGAAAAGGTAATCCCAATACCCATTAGGTTATATGTCATAGTTAATGGATTTGAATAGGTCAAATGGTGCAGTTATAGAGTTTTCAGTTTCCTGAAACTTCGAATTCAAGACGATCTTGTTTTCATATTTTTTCCTCCTTAGGCTGCTGAAAGACCTGATGTCCAGAGTATACCTTTACATCCTCTCCTCAATTTCTTCCTCCTACTAGCCCTTACTACAACTTACTGGCTAATGTTGATCAAGACCTCATTTTCTTGTGCATACTTCCCCTATTTTCTGAGTTAAAACGATATTATCTTGAGTCTACCCCATTTGACCTCTTTGAATCCATTAACCATGACATATAACGTGATGGTTATTAGGCTTACCTCTGCCACAATCCATAGGTGACTTCTGGTGCTAATAACTCATATTTCTTCCCTTACTCTATTAGTTTGACGATACAAGATAGCTACCCAGTCTCATAAATATGTTGTGTAAGGGAAGCCATCCAAAAAATGGTTTGTTGTCTCCTCCTATCCTTCACAAAGGTAACATCGTGAGGGGCCATTGAAACCTCCTTTAACTAGATTCTCCCACGTTGATATTTTTTATGTAGAACTAGCCACATAAATATTTTAAACTTTGGCCAGTATGGAAGATTCTAGAGTCGTTCCCAAAGTGGTTCTAGGTATCATTGATCATGACCCTCTATATATTGTTGAGCCTCTTTCAGGGTGAATTCACCACCATATATTCTGCCACACCAAAGTTGGTACTCCTCATCTGAACACATAATCCTTCTTTTCCATATCTCTTCCGCTAAATATTTAACTACCGGGGAATTCTGATTTATGTTTTGTGAGAGTATTGCATCCAAACATCTCCATTTTGGATTTATTTCCCTTTGTTTCCAATATTGATACACCTTTACTTTTCCTTGACCTTGTAAATCATGTTTGATAACTACTCTATCTTGGTTTTCCAGTCAAGGTTCCTACTACCATGTGTCCTACCATAATCAAGTTTTTTTCCCATTTCTAATCTCTCAAAAATGGTGTTCCTGAACCAGACTTTTATTTTTCCAAGCCAAGTTCCAAATGGTGGATCCATCTCCTACTCCTATGAATCATATGATATCCTAAGGATTCATTTCTGGGGAATATTTATCTTTCCAAAAAAAATTCCAGGGTGTTGAATTATCTTTCACCCATCTCCACCAAAGTTTTGCTCCATAAGTATCGTTTATTGTTTTCAAGTCTGGCAAACCTAGACCATCTTTTATTTTTTCCCAACATAGTTTTTCCCATTCCACCAGTGCCCATTTATTTTTGTCCTCCGCGCCTCTCCATAAAAAGTTCCTCTTTATATGATCTGAAAATGGTCTTTTAAAGACTTGGTTGAGTTTTAAGCATGTGTTAAATTACCACTTAGGAATTAAGAAAAGAAGAAGATCTTAATGAAAGAATATTGCATACAACATAAATAATTCATATTAGAAAGTAAACATAAGGAACTTCAAACCATAACAACAATCTTGATAACGGAGTTTGGCACAAGTTTGCCTATGTCTCTAAGCCTTTGTCTCATTGGGGTAGGCTTTCTTATTAATATTCAGTTCTTAAAAATTACATCATAAATGTATAAAAAGGATTACAAGCTAGATTGGATGTGTTCTTATCAACCTCAAGAATCCAACACAATTGACAACACTGAAAAAGGTTGAGCGTAGCTCCCAGAATTGGCCTCCAAAGTTTGCTTCCTCAATGGCTTCTCTACATAAAAATGGCTTAGGCTTTGAAATTCCTTATCATTCTACTATTTTCCACCTCTTTGAACTATCAAAAACACTTGTTTTATATAGGATTTTGAGTTTATAATCAAATCCCAACTTTCCCACAAGATCTAGCCTCTTTTTGGGCTCCAAATCCCCCCAAAATGACAAAAATCCATTAAAAACAACATTAAAATCATAAAAAATCATAATATAAAGTCCAAAAACCCACATTGGAAAAAATTTGGTTGCACCAGCCCCCTTTACTCGGGCTCCTGGTCATATGTAGTGCACCATATGGCCAAGCGTTGGCCCGCGCCGATCGGGCTTATCCCCAAAAATGCACCAACCTTCAACTTAATTACCAATTTGACCATATGTTTAACAATAACTACATGTAGCTTGGTTGGTTGGCACTAGTTTCAAACACTTGGGCTGGAGGATAGGTCGCATGGTTGATTCTTGCAGAGGGAAAAACAATTTTTTTGAACTAGCCCATATTGGCCAAATGCGGGGTGCCATGTGGAACCTTTTGATTGGGCCATGTGTCACCATGTGATTGGACCGTACAACCCAGTCACCAAAACAGTCAGCGCACAATCAACACCATGTCACCATCCTGTCATCCTACCACGTCATTGTCATACAACCACCTGTCGCACCCTGATCCTTCCACGTCAACATTTGTACTGCCAAGTCACTTGCCTAGTTAACTTCCATGTCAGCATTTGTGTCACATACCCACTACCTAAATCGGATTTTTCTGGTCCTCTGCCGAATCAAAACCCCTATATATTCATGGAGGCCCAGCGTAAGCTAGCTCTTTCTCTCTTTCTCCATTCCCATGTGTTCACGGGTCACGATCATAGTTCAAATGAACGCAGTGTCTTTTTAATTTCGCGTCTCGGTGCTATGGTAATGTCAAACCGTTCGGCTTTGCAACCGTCGAACCCCGACAGGGCTAAAGAAAAGCTAATGAGAATAGGCCCCGTCACACGGTTAATTGGATGGCAGGTGGTAGAGGGGAAAGTGTGACACGATAGTCGACAGGACAGGAGGGGGCCCCACTTCACGCCACACTATTCTGGACCCCCCCCCCATTAAAGGCAGACTGGCAAGGGGGCTCCGGAATGCATCCTCAGCCGCAGATCTGGGCGAGTGGACTTTGGCCATCCATATTTGCTCGCTACTTACCCTAATGCGCATTTGTGCCCCGGCGTAAAACTGGCATCTCTTCCTCACATCATACGATCGTTACGGACCCTGAGATTTCCCGAAAGAAATCTCATCCATCCATCGGGACTTAGCCACCTACTATCGTCTCATCATTATGGATCGGGATTTGTCAAGGCAAGAGCTTGGGTTTTTTTCAACAGAATTCCAGAATCCCTGATCCCCGATTTCCCGAAACAAGTAATCTCTTGGCACGTCACCTCCTTAAATCGGACGATCCAAAACTCCTCCAGGGTTTCCACCCAGGAAAGTCCCGATCCCTTGTCGCCAGGACTCCCGATCTCGGGATTCCCGATTTCCCGAAATGGGAGATCTCGCGACACGTGGCCTCCGTCAATTAGACGACTCAAATCTATCCCGGGGTTTCCACATTGGAAAATCCCAAACTCTTGTCAACAGGAATCCCGATTCCGCAATTCCTGATTTTCTGAAATGGGAGATCTCACGACACGTGGCCTCTGTCAATCGGACGGCTCAAATCTATCCCTCGGTTTCCACATTGGAAAATCCCGAACTCTTGTCAACAAGAATCCTAATTCCGCGATTCCCGATTTCCTGAAATGGGAGATCTCATGACACGTGGCCTCCGTCAATCAGACGGCTCAAATCTATCACGAGGTTTCCACATTGGAAAATCCCGAACTCTTGTCAACAGGAATCCCGATTCTGCGATTCCCAATTTCCAGAAATGGGAGATCTCGCGACACATGGCCTCCGTCAATCAGATGACTCAAATCTATCTTGGGGTTTCCACATTGGAAAGTCCTGATCCACTGGGGTGTTAAACTTCGGGTATCTTTTGACAGATCGAATGGTTGTCGGGTTTTTTCAGCCGAAATATGACGGCTCAAACATATTCCTAACTTGTAGGCTCTCCTACGACTTCCTAAATATGGGAAGATCCACGGCCCAGATACTCTCATGGACTTTGGGGATCCAAATTCCTAAACTCTTTGCTACCCACGAAGATACAGGGAAACAAAGTGGTAAGGCATTTAACTCCCTACTTTCTCCTACTAATCTAACGATCATGTGTGACCATAGATTTCCTGATGGATCATCATCCGTCGATTAATACCTATCAGGATTAAGGCACTTAACTTTCCAACTTCCTCTTACCAAATCTAACAATTGTGAGTGACCACAGATCTCCCGATGGAATTTCATCCGTCGATTTGATATTCCACCCTTATGCTGCCATCTCGGGTTTCCAAGAGGATCGTTTCTCCTCATGTAGGGTTACTAAGGCTTTACGCCTTCACATTTACCTTCCGGGTTCTTGATGGGCTTTCCCAGGAAGGTATCTCTATAGGGAGATGCACTCATGGTACTATCTGAGGTAGATAAGGGTATCGTCCACCCGAGAACTAGACATGAAGTCTGAATTAGATCAGTACGCATGTAAATAAAAATTCATGAGGACATATGCCATATATAGTCTCTTCCATACAAATATACAACTACTAGTACTGATCAAAACATCCTATAGACATTCTTACAATGAATTCATTCACAGTTTCACATCTTATGGGCATAATCATCAGAATAAACATATATATATATATTTCAAGATGCCAGAGGCAGAACACTTATCAGAAATAACACCAGGAATTATGCAATTGCTCAGAGGGGTGTTCGTTTCCACCCAACCATAGGCTTAGAGACTCCCAACGGATTTACCACTAGCCACCCCCGAGTTGAGACCACGATGTTGTGAGACTGCGTCTCTGTCTGCCAGTGACCAGGAGTGAAGGTTACTCTCCTTCCTCTCTGGTATCACTTACTCTGCATATTTCCAGAGTTCTCCCCTCGCGCCCCCTCCAATCGCTTCTACCCCACACCTTATCCTCTTGCTAGGTTGTGTGTGGCGCGATTTCCCTCACGCTGGTCAGTCATGATGGCTCTATGAATAGGCAGTTCACCTCCCCATCCCTCATTAAATTTATAAGGAGCCATCTTCTTGCCAGCCGGAAAGGCATTTAATTCAGGGCCAGCGAGCCGCTTTTGGGTTCTCTGGGCCAGTGGAGTCCAAATACAGTATTAATTCTCGGTGGAAGTTAACGCCACCTTTCCAGGTGCCTTCCACTGCCATCGTGGTCTCTTTTTCTGTACATCCCCTCTCAGCAATCCTGCAATAAAATTCATAATGTTATTCAAAGTTATTGACCTTTTCCTCAAGGTCCATTTACATCACATATTCACATTCATGAGTTTGCCATAGTTCTTGGCCAATGCAGTTATTTTTACAAACTGGGGGAAACAGGGTGTTACAATTCCCTCCCCCTTAAAAGGAACATCGTCCTCAATGTTCTTATCTTTTAACATGAATTGTATGTACAGAAGTAAACAAAATCGGATATGCCTATCTCATGGCATCCTCCATTTCCCATGTAGCCTCATCTAGGCCAAAATGTTTCCACTGCACCTTGACCTGCGCAATGGTTCAGTTCCGGAGCGAGGTTTCCTTTCTGTCCAATATGCATTGGGGTTCTGGTAGAAATTCTCCCTCTGGTTCCACCTAGATCACAGACCAGTCAATTATATGATTAGCATCATGTACATATTTCTTCAATAATGAAACATGAAAAACATTATGTGATTTTACTGTGGGAGGAAGTGCTAGCCGATAGGCTACAGGTCCCACTCTATCTAGAATCTCAAAGGGTCCACAATACCGGGGTGCCAACTTGGCATAAGATCCCATTTTCAGGAAACTCCTTCTGGGCTTAATTCTGAGATATACATGGTCTCCCATTTTGAACTCTCTTGGAGTTCTCTTTTGATCAGCATAACTTTTCTGTCGGTTCTGAGCGACCTTCAGACTTTATTTTATCTGAGTCACTTATTGTTCCATTTCTCTCAGCATGTCGGGTCCAAAAGAAATCCTATTTACAGGATTACTATAGTTGATTGGAGTATTACACGGCCTACCATAGAGGACCTCAAAGGGACTCATCTTTAAGGATGCTTGGTAGCCGTTGTTGTAGGCGAATTCTACCAATGGTAGGTAGTCTTCCCATTTCCTAGGTTGATGCATTACATGCATCCTTAACATATCCTCTAATATTTGATTCACTCTTTTTGTTTGTCCGTCGGTTTGAGGGTGATAGGCGGTGCTAAACAACAATTTGGTCTCCAATCCAGCCATCAGTGATTTCCAAAAATTGTAAGTAAACTTTGTGTCTCTGTCAGACACTATCTCTTTCGACATACCATGCAGTCTGAATACCTCTTTCATGAATATCTGGGCGATATCTATCGCCTTGCAGGTTGATTTGACAGGGATGAACTGAGCAGACTTGCTTTGTTTTTCCACCACTACCATAATGGCATCATTCTTCTTAGTTGAAGTCGGCAATCTAGTGATAAAATCCATGGAGATGGTTTCCCATTTCCATTCTGGGATGGGTAAAGGGTGTAATAGTCATGCTGGGTGTCGATGTTCTGCTTTAACCTATTGGCATTCTATGCATTGGGCCAAATATTTGTCTATGTCTTTCTTCAATCCAGGCGAATAAAATTGTTTCCGAGTGGCAGTGATCATTTTCTGGTATCCTGGGTTACCAGTGAATGGTCTTTTATGTAGTTCATCCATAATGAACCTCTTCAAGTCGTCACAATTTGGAATGTACAGTCTATCTCTATAAGTGAGAAGACCTCCTTCGGTCATCTGGTAGCCCTCGTATTTTTCTCCAACGGGTTCTTGCTATAGGTATAGGGTCACAGCCTGAACGAAGGAATCTGTTTCTTGTGCATTTCTGACTCTATTCTTGACATCTATCTCGCAGGTACTCACCACTGCCAGGTGAATTTTTTCTCATGCTTCTGCTAAGGGCATCGGCCACCCTATTCTCTTTCCCTTTAATGTGTTTGATTTCAAAATCAAATTCGCTAAGGAGGGCCATCCATCTAGCTTGTCTAGCATTGAGATTTGGTTGATCAAACAAATACCGCAATCCACAGTGATCTGTCATAAGTACAAATTTCCTTCCCAGGAGGTAATGCCTCCACATTCTCAAGGCATGCACTATGGCAACCATTTCTAGATCATGAGTCATGTAGTTGACCTCATGTTCATTCAATTTTTGGGATTCATAGAAGATCACACTTCCTTCCTGCATAAGGACTCCTCCGAGCCCTTCCTTACAGGCATATGTGCACACAAGGAAGTCAGCTTTTGGGTCAGCGATTTTCAACACGGATGCATGGGTTAGTATATGTTTCAAGGTTTGAAATATTTCTTCACATTGCTGTGTCCACGGGAATTTTGTCCCCTTCTTCTAGAGGGCAGTGATTGGACAACCAATCTTGGAGAATCCTTTTATAAATCTCCTATAGTATCCAGCCAATCCCATAAAGGATTTGATGTCTAAGACATCCTTTGGGGTAGGCCATTCCATGATAGACCTGATCTTGTTAGGATCTACTGCTACCCCTTCCTCGGACAGAACATGTCCCAAGTAATGTATTTGCTTCTAAAAGAAGTCACATTTGTTGAATTTAGAATAGAGTTGATGCTCTCTTAGCACTTGCAGCACAAGTCTAAGGTGCTCTTCNTGTTCTTCTCTATTCTTAGAGTAGATTAATATGTCATCAATAAAAACTAGTACAAATTTATCTAAAAATTTACTGAGTACATTGTTCATTAAGCACATGAAAGTGGCAGGGGTGTTGGTTAGCCCAAATGGCACTACCACAAACTCATAATGACCATACCGTGTCCGGAAAGCGGTTTTATGGATGTCTTCACCCTTGATTCGGACTTGATGGTATCCCGACCTCAAGTCAATATTTGAGAAAATAGATGCTCCTCCCAACTGATCGAATAGATCATCGATCCTGGGCAAGGGGTACTTGTTCTTTATGGTTACTTTATTGAGTTGTCTATAATCTATAGACAGTCTGAGGGTACCATCCTTCTTTTTCACAAACAGAACTGGTGCTCCCCATGGGGACACATTGGGTCGAATATAACCCTTATCCATCATTTCTTTTAATTGTAATTTGATTTCCACTAACTCATGTGTGCTCATCCGGTAGGGTGTCCTAGACACCGGCACCGCTCCAGGTGCGAGCTCTATCGAGAAGTCAATGTCTCTTCTCAGAGGTAGACCCGGTACCTCTTCCGGAAACACATCTCTGTATTCTCTCAGGATAGGGTGATCATCAGGGCTTGGTTTATCACCTTCGATGGTTTTCAACACCTGTATTGCATATAGGGGACATCCCTTTCAGCAATACTTTCTCATTTGCAGGGAGGATATTTGCCTCACCGAGACCGGTTTTCGGACCCCTTGAAGGGTTATCCTTTTTCCTTCTTTTCTCACACATTCTAAGGTTTTATGGTAATAGTCCAGTCTGGCTTTATGGGCGTCCAGCCAGTCCATACCAATCAACAGATCGTATGATCCCAGGGGTAATACATTAAGGGTTGCTTGGGTGGGGAATTCACAAAACATTAATTGGCAGGCTGGTATGACCTCTACTACCTTTCTTTTGGCGCCAGTGGCTAACTGTACCAACCATGGCTTAGTTTGTTTTCATGGTTGTAGCTTACACTTATCAACAACTTTAGGGGCTATATAACTCAAATTTGAACTAGGGTCAATCAAAATAGACACCAGATGGTTAAAAATCATACCTTCTATTTCCACCACTGAAGCTTGGTGGTCAGCTTGGTTATTATCCAATGCTGCATAAATCTGCGGCACACTCCTTGCCACATCATTGACTGTGGTAGCTTCCTGAATGTTATAAACTTTGCGACTGTTCTGTTGTCAGTGTGGATAGTCTCTCAGGAAATTCTCTTCTCCGCAACCCCAGCATTTCAGAGGTTCTCTCTTTGGGTTATCAGTCTTCACTGGTATAGGTCCAGAATTTTTATTTCCGCTTGATGATGGAAAGTTTTGCTGGAGTACACTCTGGGCTGGAAAATTCATTCTGGGGTTCTTCTTGTAGTTTTTAAATCCTGAGGATTTGATCCCCTTTTTTTGAAATCTCGAACCACTCTTCTGTTTCCAGTCTCCATGAGACTCTGCCCGATGTCCATATTGTTCATGACAATATGTTGCTTTTCGAATAGTGTCTTCTAAGGTCTTTGGCTTGTCGAATTCGATTTGGTTCCAGTATTCCTTGGGTAGCCCACTGATGAAGCGTTGCACCTTTGCCTTCTCTTCTTTGATGTAGGGTACATATCTCAATAAGTCAAGGAATTTGTTGACATATTCCTCTATAGTGATTTGTCCCAGTTTGAGTTCATAAAACTCTTTAGCCTTCTCGTCGAAATACCTTTCCGAAAAATACTTCTTTCGGAAGTACTTTTCAAACTGTTTCCAAGACAAGTCCTCCTCGTGGACCCCTTTCATATTCTTAAGGTCTTCCCACCAGATGGAAGCCTTTCCATTCAGATTGAAAGTGGCCACTCGAGCCTTCAAATTCTCTAAAAGGTCATGGACTCTGAAATATTTCTTCAGTCCAAGTAGCCAGGCCTCAGCTTCCTCTCCCTTCTTTATCTCACCGTCGAAGGAGGGAGGTTTGGCCTTTCTGAATTCTTCAAATTTATGACTCTTGGAAGTCTTTTTCTTCTTCAGTTTTCTTCAAGAATAGGAACTGGTCCTGCTACTAGAAGAGCCTTCTGAATCGCCAGCTTCCTTCTTAGTGGAATCGTCTGGCACTGGTCCTTTACCTCTGGGATGGACCTTTCTTGAGGTGCTTCTCTCAGTATGGCCACTGACATGACCATGTTTCTGCATCTCGGATTCATGTTGCATTTGTCGTTGTAGTTCAAATAAGCTCTGCAGTAAAACTGCATTAATTTCAGTTTGTTTTTCTTGCTCTTTCATCATCCTTTCATTGTCGGCATTGCAGCTTTGCAATTCAACCATGAGACTCCTCACAGTCTCAGATAGATCTGGAGGGGTTCCTATTGCTCTTCTTTCGCCAGACTCCTCATCTCTATTGTGGGAGCCTTCTCCCATATCTTTGTGAGTCACCATTTTCTGCGTCTATAAATTCTCGTGGCTGATCATCCGCTTGGCAGAAAGACAAACACTGGTTGTTAGTTAGGAGTTAGATACATTTTTATAACTTGCGCATAAATTCATAGTTTCACATGTACAACCCATATAATAGGGGTTTTTCATTTGGGTCTTAATCCTTATCTATCCAGCCAGGTCAATTGCAAGAGACTCTACTTATTTTAGTAGGTAGCCATCGTAACACTAAAACAGGACAACAAAGTTCATGTCCCAGATTATATTTTCATCCTGCAATCCTTCTTCTTAAGGAGAAAACGCGGATGACAATGCCTTCTTACGTGGCTCGTGCCTGAGCCCAAGCAGGCCAAGTGTTGTAACCATGCTCTAATACCACTTTGTCACATACCCACTACCTAAATCAAATTTTTCTGGTCCTCTGCCGAATCAGAACCCCTAAATACTCATGGAGGCCTAGCGTAAGCTGAATCTTTCTCTCTTTCTCCATTTCCATCTGTTTGCGGGTCACGATCACAGTTCAAATGAACGTAGCATCTTTTTAATTTCGCGTCTCAGCACTACGGTAATTTCAAACCGTTCGACTTTGCAACCGCCGAACACTGACAGGGCTAGAGAACAGCCAATGAGAACAGGCCCTGTCACACGGTTAAGTGGATGGCAGGTGGCAGAGGGGAAAGTGCGACACGATAGTTGATAGGACAAGAGGGGGCCCCACTTCACGCCACACTATTCCAGAAACCCCCCCCCCATTAAAGGCAGACTGGCAAGGGGGTTCCGGAATGCATCCTCAGCCGTAGATCTGGGCGAGTGGACTCTGGCCATCCATATATGCTCGCTACTTACCCTAATGCACATCCGTGCCCCAGCGTAAAACTGGCATCTCTTCCTCACATCAGACGGTCGTTACGAACCCTGAGATTTCCCGAAAGAAATCTCATCTGTCCATCGGGACTTAGCCACCTACTATCATCTCATCATTATGGGTTGGGATTTTTCAAGGCAAGAGCCTGGGTTTTTGTCAATGGAATTCCCGAATCCCCAATCCCTGATTTTCCGAAATGGGTAATCTCTCGACACGTCACCTCCTTAAATCGGACGGTCCACAACTGCTCCAGGGTTTCCACATAGGGAAGTCTCGATCCCTTGTCGCCAGGCCTCCCGATCTCACGATTCCCGATTTCCCGAAATGGGAGATCTCACGACACGTGGCCTCCCTCAATAAGACGGCTCAAATCTATCCCGGGGTTTCCACATTGGAAAATCCCGAACTCTTGTCAACAGGAATCTCGATTCCGCAATTCCCAATTTCCCGAAATGGGAGATCTTGTGACACGTGGCCTCTGTCAATTGGACGGCTCAAATCTATCCTGGGGTTTCCACATTGGAAAATCCCGAACTCTTGTCAATAGGAATCCTGATTCCGTGATTCCCGATTTCCTGAAATGGGATATCTCGCGACACGTGGCCTCTGTCAATCAGATGGCTCAAATCTATCCCAGGGTTTCCACATTGGAAAATCTCGAACTCTTGTCAACAGGAATCCCGATTCCGCGATTCTCGATTTCCCGAAATGGGAGATCTCATGACACGTGGCCTCCGTCAATCGAACGGCTCAAATCTATCCTGGGGTTTCCACATTGGAAAGTCCCGATCCACTGGGGCGTTAACCTTCGGCTATCTTTTGACAGATCCAACGGTTGTCAGGTTTTTTCAGCCGAAATCTAACGGCTCAGACAGATTCCTAACTTGTGGGCTCTCCCACGACTTCCTAAACGTGGAAAGATCCACAACCCAGATACTCTCATGGACTTTGGGGATCCACGGTCCTAAACTCTTCGCTACCCACGAAGGTACAGGAAAACAAAGTGGTAAGGCAATTAACTCCCTACTTTCTCCTACTAATCTAACAGTCGTGTGTGACCGTAGATTTCCTGATGGATCCTCGTCCATCAATTAATACCTGTTTGGATTAAGGCACTTAACTTTCCAGTTTCCTCTTACCAAATCTAATGATCGTGAGTGACCACAGATCTCCCGATGGAATTTCATCCGTCGATTTGATATTCCACCCTTATGCTACCATCTCGGGTTTCCAAGAGGATCGTTTCTCCTCATGCAGGGCTATTAAGGTTTTACGCCTTCACATTTACCTTCCGGGTTCTTGATGGGCTTTCCAAGGAAGGTATCTCTATGGGGAGATGCACTCAGGGTACTATCTGAGGCAGATAAGGGTATCGTCCACCCGAGAACCAGACATGAAGTCTGAATTAGATCAGTACGCATGTAAATAACAATTCATGAGGACATATGCCATATATAGTCTCTTCCATACAAATATACAACTACTAGTACTGATCAAAACATCCTACAGACATTCTTACAATGAATTCATTCACAGTTTCACAGCTTATGGGCATAATCATCAGAATAAACATATATATATATATATATATATATATATTTCAAGATGCCAGAGGCAGAACACTTATCAGAAATAACACCAGGAATTATGCAACTACTGAGAGGGGTGCTCGTTTCCGCCCAACCGTAGGCTTAGCGACTCCCAGCGGATTTACCACTAGCCACCCCCGAGCTAAGACCACGATGTTGTGAGACTGCGTCTCTGTCTGCCAGTGACCAAGAGCGAAGGTTAATCTCCTTCCTCTCTGCTATCACTTACTCTGTGTATTGCCAGAGTTCTCCCCTCATGTCCGCCCCCTCCAATCACTTCTACCCCATGCCTTATCCTCTTGCAAGGTTGCATGTGGTGCAATTTCCCTCGCATTGGTTAGTCATGATGGCTCTATGGATAGGCGGTTCACCTCCCCATCCCTCATTAAATTTCTGAGGAGCCATCTTCCCGCCAGCTGGCGAGGCATTTAATTCAGGGCCAGCGAGCCGCTTTTGGGTTCTCCGGGCCAGTGGAGTCCAAATACGATATTAATTCTAGGTGGAAGTTAACGTCACCTTTCTAGGTGCCTTCCACTGCCATCGTGGTCTCTTTTTCTGCACATCCCCTCTCAGCAGTCCTGCAATAAAATTCATAATGTTATTCACATTTATTGAACTTTTCCTCAAGGTCCATTTACATCACATATTCACATTCATGAGTTTGCCATAGTTCTTGGCCAGTCCAGTTATTTTTACAAGCTGGGGGAAACAGGGTGTTACAATTTGTACTTCCATGTGTTGGAATGTGTTTGCACAAGGGGCAGACCCAGGGTTCAACGCTTAACAATGCACCAACAAAACCCTAACTACTATCCCTTTTGGAAACACATGCGAAGTCTCACCCCAGGTAGAAGATGGGGAGGTTACAGGATGCAGGTGTCTGTAACCAAGATGGGACATAGATGTTGTTCACCCCAGTGTGGGGCTATGTCCACCAACCTCTTCACCTCTTTATTATTTGTCAATCTCTTACTTTCAGTTACTCCTGTGCACTAAGCCACAATTTCGAGCTTCGCACCAGACATGAGATCTATGCACCAAGCATCAGATCCTCCTTCCAAAAACTAGATCAAGGCATAGAGCCACTCTCTATCAAGCACAAATCCTTAACACACATCCATTCCCTTGCACAAAGCCACTCAAACCACTTGCACTTAGCTCCAAAAGACTACTACTTCTACCATACATTCTTCTTTTATTTATAATTTTACAAAACTTACAATAGGGCCAAACATGGGAAAACCACATGGGCCGACATCCCATAACCCATTTAAAAAACCCTAAAGAACCCCTTATTGAGTCCACATAGCCTGCAAAATAAGTGAAATCCATGATATCAGCTCCTCCTGGGCACTCCTTCCTCGACCAATGTGTCAAAGTCCAAAAGTGGGCCAAATCTGACCAATGTTTCCTCAAAACTTGGACGAAGGTCAGCAAGCCCCCAACACTCACCTATGACTTGTCCTGAGTCACTCAGGTCCAGACAACGCTACTTCAAAGGCCTCAAGCTTACCTCGAGCTACCTCGACTTGATGCTTCGCCTGAGCCTCTTGCTTAATGAGCTCCTGGATCATTTTCCCTATAACAGGCCCTTCTAGACATTGTTCTACTGTTGCAACCACTTGGTCCAATTGCAATCCATGTCCATCAGTCTCTTCGAACACATTGCAGGCTTCATCCTGCACAAGTTGTAGCTTCTGTGTGACTTCTATTACCCTATCATGGAGGGCAGTGATTTGTTGATGTACTGCGCATTGCTCCTGGGATCTTTTCATTTTTTCTACCACAGTGAGCAACTTCATATGTGCCTGAACGAAAAATGCCTATTGTTGTGCCTCCTGTAACTACGCTTCCATCTTCCTTAGCTCTGGCTCCTTGGCGAGGTGTTCATATGTTTGTGTGCTTCTATCACTCATTTTTTTTCATTCTGAGGTGAGGGTTCTTATCCTTATTAGTGTGTTTTTAGCAGTCTCCTCCCTCTTGTCATGCACCTCCTACAGGGTGCTTGATACTATTTGGGCCTCCAAGTCTGTTATCCTGGTTTGAAGCTGCTAGAGGGTCTCAGCGAGCTTCACTACTTGAGCCTCGAACAACTCTTGCTCCTCATGTGCCAAGCCTAGAACATAGTGACATGCTTTACTCACTACTTCTTTTACCATGGCCTGCTCTGAGAGGAACTGCTCCTTTTCTCTCTGTAGCTAGGCTTTTTCCTCCTAGAGCTTCACCTGAAGCTCTGCTTTCTCTCTTTCTTGGGTTTCTACCTTGTCCTGCGCTGCTCTGAATTGTGCTCAGACTTCATCTTTCTCTCTTTTCAAGGCTTCTATAGCCTTCTCCTTCTCTTCCTGAACTCTCTGAAGTCAATATTTTGTTGCATTTGCCAGTCTTCTCAATTGGGTTGGTTCATCTCCTAGTTTTGCAGTCTATGACGAGGAAGTTGTAGTGGGTACTACGTGGACCAAACAAACAACTTGTTGTACTTCCTTCAATTCCTTCTCGATCCTTCCATATATCTCTTCCTCCATCTTCCCATATCTCTGCAATATTTCCTCAGAAGCGTCCTCCATAGCTCCGTGGACCAAACTGATATCATCCTCCATGAGCGTGGCCTCTAAGTGGGGCTTATTAGCACGCGTCTTCTTCCTGGCTGAAGGTTTCTGTGAAGAAACCTTCCTCTTTTGCAGTGTTACTATTCTAGTAGGGGGGTCTTCATGCGATGTAGCTTCACCTCCTCCTTGCTCTTCTCCTTCATCCCCTCCTCCTTGTCCTTCTTCTTCGTCTTCTCCTCCTCCGAGCAAGTGAGCCAGACCCATTATCCTCAAAAGCGTTGTCCTCCTCATCGCTCTCTATATCTTGGACTTCCTCCTTCTTTTTCTTCTTCTTCGTCCCACTAGACTTTCTGACATGCTCAACTCGGGTGACTATGGGGCTTTCTATGGTATCAGTGTTAAAGAGTTCTACATAAGTGACTAGTACAAGAAATTCCGCTGGCCACTCCTTTTTAATATGCTCCATGTCTTCATTTGTTAGCTTGTAGTATGATTGTAACTCTTCCTGGTTCTCGTCTCGACATGCAGTGTTGTAGATGAAATGTGGATCTGCGCAAAACTTGGTTGTTGGTCTATACTGGTGCAGGGTGCGTGGTGTCATGCGCATAATTGACTCAATTGAATTCTTCAACTGTTGATAGTATGCAGGAAACACGACATTGAACTACCACTTCTTTATCATGTCATTGGTATACCACAAGTTTGAAAACCGAGTGGCCAACAGCTTTGATGGTTCAATTTCTAGGAAGGTGGCTCCTTCAGGCATTTTCCAAGCAACAAATGCAATCAAAATGATCATCCAGTTCTAGTTGAATTCATATCCCAAATCCTGGGCTTCGTGAAAATCCTTCTCCAGCTCATTGATGAGGTAGTTCACCCAGTTCATCTGCATGCCCTCCACACATTTTCTTGTGAGGTCCACCATGAATCCGATGACCTATGTGGTGTGGTTCTTGCTTAAGATCTTTCCAGCTATGAGTTTTCAAGCGAGGCGCACTGCGCCATCCTATATAGAGGCTACCTTGTAACCTTGCTTTCCTTTTTCGACTTTTCCGTAAGCTTCCTTGATGCATTGTGCCAAGGAACAGTCTAAAGCCTTCCCTAGATAAAAATGTTGAGGATTAGGGCCCTTTACACGTAAGCCTATGATCTAGTGGATCAGTGTCGGATCCACAGTAATCCTTCGGTCGAGCCATGGGTATCTTTCATGATATCACAATAGGAGGAGTTTAATGCAAGCGTTAACCTCCCGGTGGCAGCCAAAATGGGGGATCTTCATCACATCCATCATGGTGGACTATCCCAACTCATTAATCCATGGTTGTGAGACAAGGCAAGGATTCTATCCAGTTGTCTTCCTCAATTGGGGTGCTAACATGGTGTAGTTCTTTCTTTCACCTAAATTGAATTCATTGTTCTTCAGTAGAGGGATATATCCTAACTAACTCCCAACTACGCGTATTCCTTTCAAAATGTACGTGGTGAACAGAGTGTACTCATAATCTTGGGGGATGTTGTCGGAGTTAACAACACCAGCCAAAGGTGGGATATACTCAGCTAGGATCACTGGGATCTGCTTCGCATTAGCCAGATCGTCACGGTGCTTACTACGTTGTTTAGTTCTGGGGATGACACGACCATAATGACGTCCATTCGAAGGGGAAGCCTATAGTCCCCTAGTCGAAAACGCCTGGACACCTTCAGATATTGGTCTGTCATCCATTAGCTTCTTGTTGAC
>ML801220.1:251422-278841 GCA_009831015.1 Picea engelmannii | reverse complement strand
CAACTTCTAGTCTGACACATCCCTGAAAAATGCCTGACAACTCAATCAAATGCCAAGCTGTAATGCAGAAGGATCCTCTTGTCCTCTGCTAGGTCGAATGACCATCTATGTGAACCAAATGTTCACATCATTGCTCTCAAAATCAAAATCTATATGATTCAACTTAAACTTATCGAACCATAATTCTGCCAAAGTCTGTCATCTACAGACCGTAGTTGCCAATTTGGCAAATTTCATGCCCATATGGCATACTTGATGTTTGTTGTTGTCGAAACTTTCTATCTGACAACCATATTCAATTCCATAATCAAATCCCCCCTTTGTCAGCTGAAAGGAGAGACCATAAGTGGTTTCATGAACCATCTTCACTGGAATTTTGAACTCCCCCCCTTAATGTGCATGAGAGTTATATCATTGTACTCCCCCTTTCTAGGCTCAAGAGAGTACCATACTTGTTCCATTTGAGTACAACACAAAGTGGGCATGCAGAAAAAAACCACATGTTATCTCATCCCACGAGGGCCATGCTCGAAAGCTATGCCATAAGGGGACCACTTATGTGAGGTACAAAAATGTTATGTGATACAAGATTGGTCTTTACTCGAGATTGAATTCTATGGTAAGACTTATATAATCACTTGGTTGTTGATGACCATTTCCAAGGATCAATCCACTCATAGTGAATATTCAATCTTGCAGGTTTCTTTAGTGTTGAACATCTGTCTGAAGAATGGTTATGCTTTCCACAATGCTGGCAAGGATGGAGATCAAAACATTGATTCTCCTTGTGACCAACTCGATTACAATGTTGACACTTATCATTCTGATGTTGAACTTGAACAGGTGAAGTTGAAGCTTCTTGAAGGAATCCAAGACTTTGGAACTTGATTGGTCTGGAATAATCAGGAATATGAAAGGTAACTTCCTTGTCATATCCAAGTCCTGTTCTATTCTTGTTGTAGATGATTTCTTCCCAAGGTTTGATGATGGGCTTGGAAAGAGTATTATGAACCCGTTGCTTTGAAATCCGTAGAAGGGGATTTACTACATGTTGATGCATCATTGAAAAGTTTTATTCATTAACCTCAAAATAAAACTCTTGAATTGTAGGTTCATGAATAGATTCAACTTCGTCTGAAAATGATTCTGAAGTTGTATCACTGTGTTTTTCCTTCACTGACTGTTGATCAAAATCATCATCATCATTATCATCATAGAGAGGGTTGTGCTGAACAAAAACTAGTTCATAACACTTCACTGGCTATTGATTTTTGAGATTAGTCAACTCATCATTCAATAGCTGGGATAGATATTGAAGAAGTCTAACGTTAGCTTGCATCACTTGCAAAAACGTTAGCACTGATGAAGAGTTGTTTTGTTCAATATCACTGTGTTGTCTTCAGTAGTATTTATTAGAGTGTTGAGTAACTCTAATAATTCGAGACTTTGAGCCATTTCAAAAACACTAAATGAGGTCTCCTTGTGCTGGTAGATCCTGATTACAATTTGACTTGACAGAAGAGGCTTATCTGCAACTTGCTCACTTGAATCACTCGCTTGAACTTCACGCTCACTTGATTTTGTTTCACGCTCACTTGAACTTGCCTTGCTTGAACTTTCTTCTAGGAAGTTGAGGATGTCGGTTACCACCGAAAATGCATCCCAAAGTAGTGATGTTTACAATGATTTGAGTTAAAGTACTCAACCTTGTCAATTTCGACTCAAAATTACTCTTGGGTGTCAGGCTTAGCTGATAATGCACCCAATTACAAAGAAATTCAACTCAACTTAAATTGATTTCATTCTTACAAATAAACTAATGCAAGTACAATTCAACTCGATCAAGTAATCTTACAACAAACATTGTTGCAAGTTACAATTGAATTTGAAATGCTCCATGATGTGTTGAGTTTGAATACTTTGATTTGTCCATTGCTGATGTGGTTGATGACTTGAATGCTTGAGAATTATCTTCATAGATGCTTGATCATATGTGCTTGATTGCTTGTACTTTACTAGCATTAATTGTGTACTTGAATTAACTTGCTTGTACTCAATGTATGCTACGTTAAATGATACATTAAAAACATGTTTATGTAATGTACCTCCCGTTCGTCATGACAACAACCTCACATAACAAGTGCAAGATTAATTTTTTTTGTGTGTGCATGTGTATAAGGGTAATATAGACATTATACTCTACGTTGCAACACGACGACGAACATGACGCCTGGAACGACGAAAACTACATAACGACCTAAGACGGACATCAAGCATTGGTAAGCAATGAACGACAATCAACTGACAAATAAGACTGACTACCCTCCCGTCCTACCCTGCAATGGTTAGGACCTCCAAGACACATAAGCAATGCTCAAGCCTAGGTTCCCATCGATTTTAACCATTTAAGGTCTCAGGGCTGGAGACTGTTCTGAGAAACAAGGAGGTGTCTACATCCCGCCCGACATAAGCAGACCAAGCCTACAAATCTAAGGACATGCATCCTAACAAACCCTCGCACCCAAACCATTATACAAGTAACTAGAATCTCTTACAGCGAACAACCAAGCGCATTAAATGATTACCAATCCAAGTACGAACACTAAAATGAATAAACATCAACACCCTCAATGAAAATGTGAGCTATATACGACTTCACCATTATCCCGGTCCATCGTCAAGTCAAGCTAGCTAAGAATTACAGTCTCCTTTAACATATCCTAAGATATTTTTGCAAATCATAATTATTGAGTTTTGGGCATGCAAATAAATTGATTTGACTAGATCTCACAATATATGGTATGGGTTAATGAGAGTTTTGGTAGAATAAAGTATTATCATGCAATGTATACATTCACAAAATAACTCAAATACCCAAATCCAAATTGAAGATAAATGAGATTTTATTCTTACCTAACACATTTTTAACTAAAGGATCTCCTAGAACCATAGTTAGGGCATTTCTATTTCAAGGGACCAATCAGAGACATTTAGAAAAATTTAAACATGTTCTAGAGAATGTGTTCCTTACACTCTCCTTTCTTAATCAATTGAATCACCTTATTCTAAAGTAGAACAAAAAATTATATCCAAAGTAGTAACCGCTTGTCTAAAAATTCAACAATGTCACATTTATTCATTTTGACTCTTCATCGCGTAATTGATATGCCAAAAAAAAACTATTTTAACAAAGTTTTTATTGGAGAAATATACCTAAGTATAAATTCCTATCCCACTAGAATCATTCCAATCCAAAACTAAATGAAACTATAAGTCCAATGGTGACTGATGGTTCAAGCATGAAATTGAAAACAATTATTTCTTCCAAGAAGTTTCAAAGATGATTTTACATAGTATTCAATGTAAACTTTAAAACCTCTATCTAACGGATATAACCTATAAATATAATTCAATAATTAAGTGTAATCACTCCACTTGGGCATTTTATAAAAAAGGTATTATCTAAATACCTATAGAAGTTAAGACACCCAAAAAATAGGAAAGCTATCAGAACCGTGAGGCTATGCTTAATTCTCTGCAGTGCTCATAATTGGAAGTAATCAAGGAAATGGTCGCATAGCAGCTACCTAATGCTATTACATAAAAGGTGTTACATCACACGATTTTCGGGGGAAGGACCACGCTGCAATTTACATGACACGATTACTACACAGCTGTTACCTATCACGAATTTTTGGGAGTGACCATGCAGCCATTTCATACACACGAATCTGCAGAGGTAAAGGAAATAACAACAATTTATGCAGTACGCAGAGGTAAAGGAAATAACAACAATTTATGCAGTATGCAGAGGTGAGAGTCGTAACAAACCGGTCTGAGGGGTGGCATTAATCCAGCGAGGTGCCCAGGCATAAAATCACCCCAAGAATAATCATAGGTATAAAATTGTTAAGGTAACATGGGTGTAACATACAATCGTTGTGCAATACTTCGTCAGAAGGTAGTTATCTTGCTGGCAGTAATACTGAGAACAGATTCGTCGTACCCCTTCTCAGTGATTGCAGGCTAGTTGTTAGATTTTTTTTTCTCAAATGCACTCACGTAGGAAGTTGCACATGAAAAGGGATTCACTCAGCAATGGAGATGTACAGGAAAATGGACATTCGTAGACCACCTATTCTCCTCCAGGGACAGGTTTAAATGATAAGGAGAACAGATCGCTGGTAGGTGTAGAACAAAAATGCAGACCAAAAATTGACACAAGCGTTATCCAATCCAGAATACCAAATCAATGCTGACTTAGAAGTTTAAGTTTCTTTTCATGTTTCATTCCAAGATGCCCAACAACCCCAATTGAAATAGATTATTTTCGCATTCCAGGATACCAGTACAAGAAAAAAATGCAGGTTGAATTTAATCTTAGACTGAATTAAATGGCCAGGAAAAAGTCATCTAATTACCAGGATATAATCATAAAATTTCCTGGATAAAATCATTGAATTAAAATTTGCCAGAATTTTGACCAACGAAAACTAGGAAGAAAATCACCTCGTATCCAAATCCAGTGCGCCTATTTAAAAAAAAAAAAACGCAAACTTAAATTATATCGTTTACATTACCAGGGTACAGAATTTGCAGACTGAAATTACATCTTTTACAATAAAGAACACCAATAAAAATTTGCAGCCAATATTAAGAGAATGCCAGAGCCAAGGATAACTCATCGAAAGGATCACAGGGGTTATAGCATTCTAGGCACAGAAAACAAACAACAAGGAAGAAAGATAAACCAAACGCCAAGGCCATAAGTCAAACAGTCAGTTTACCTCCCCAACACACATGTAGATCTAATCATAAGTACTGATGCATTCTTCTCTACCAAATAAAATAGCGTACCGTTGCCTGATCGCCCGCTTAGAATGACGTCCCGCGCTCCATGCGACTCCTGCTTGCCGATTGTCGAGACCTCACCGGTACCTCCCAACAAATGCTAGGGGTACTCTTCTTCCCCCTTAGCCCCCCGAGCCACAAAGGCGCCACACACTATCCAAAGGGTACATCTAGATCCTAGATCACCTCGCAAGGCCGAGCTACCACTCCTCTCCGAGCTGAGAAATCCCAACTCCCACAAGTAAATCAATCAAGTCACTATTCTTGTAGCGTAATGTTATGCTAACAACAGATCCCCTTCTTCCTTCTCCTCCCTCTCTTTTATAGAGTTTTCAAACTTCCATTATTTCCCTAAATCTCATTTAATTTAAGTTTTAATTGAAATTCCTAAAAATTTCTCCTTCGTACAAGTGTCAACCATACATTCCTCCAATAATTATTTTCTCTAATTTATTAATTGTCTCATTTCCCTCACCCACCTAGAGTTACTCCTAAATTTACTCCCAGGTGTCCCTAGATTCCCTTATAGGTTTTAAAGGCTTTCCCTATTATGAAGTTGCTAATTTAGTTCAATTTAGAAGGTTCTTTAAATGCAGATTCTTTACTAAGTTGACCTCCCATTTTTTACCATAAGTTCCCCTCTTTCCCTTTTTATGTTGCCTCATTCCCTAGTTTCCTAATTTTTATATTTCCTTCTTTCCCCTTTTTATTAGAGCCAAAAATGACAATTGTGCAAGTTAACCTCTTTTCCCTTTTATTATTCATTTAGTATTTTTTTTAAACTATCAAAAGTTAAAATAATTAATTGCCTCTTTACGTTTTACATCCACACATTTTATTTAATTCTTAATCTCTTCATGTTACCAAATTTTTTTATGAAGACCCACAATTATTACTTAAGCGGTTTTAAATTTTATTATTTTATTATATATATATATATATATATATATATTAATTTTTTTTTCTTTTATAAAGGTAGACAAAATTTTACCCCTAGCAAAGTTTTAGACTTAGGACATAGATTCTGAACTGGGCGACATTTTAATTAGGGAACTTGTTTTAAAATTTCTTAATGAGATATTTGTCTTAGGGCCATCTAGGTTCATTCCTTTATCATCATCAACGCGACGTGCCCTTCAGGATGCACTACATGCTCCAAGGGTGCCACTTGCCACTTTTGTTTCTTTTGCGCGACGTTCCCTTCAGGACGCACCATGTGCTCCAAGGGTGTCACTCACCTCTTTTGTTTCTTTTGCGTGACGTGCCCTTCAGGACGCACCACGTGCTCCAAGGGTGCCACTCGCCTCTTTTGTTTCTTTTGTGCAACATGCCCTTCAGGATGCACCACGTGCTCCAAGGGTGCCACTAGCCTCTTGACTGATTGGTAGACATCAATAACCCCTGGAGTCAAAAATCCACTAGGTGAACTTGTGGGAGACTAAGGGATTCTAAGGAATAAGTCCACCTCCCTATTGCGTGCCCCTTAGAACCATCGCGAGCGACTATCGTGGTCTGCCCTCGCAGCATCGTGGGTCCTCTTGAACTAGGTAATCATTAACCTACAGTTTGAGCCACGGCGGGAGTGCTAGTAGGCTGTGGCAGGGCTGTTGTCCACATGTCTCCCTCAAGCTCTCTGGTAGTCGTGTGTGGCCCCTTTACTCCATATGTGAGTCTGGTCGACAAGCTATCGTCAGCCTGCATCATCAACAAATCATGTCAGAACATGTCCACATCATATCATCTAATCAAAATGTATTAATATCACAGTAAATCAATCAAACCCCGATATCACACTCCCTGACTCGATCTGGAGTCCAAGGGGTTCCATCGATGTCTCTGCATCCTCAAGGTCCAAAATCCTGCACACTCAGTAAAACCGAGTCAATAACACATGTCTATGTCAATGTAGTAAAACAACATGTCATCTACCCATGACACATCATAATCAAAGTCAAATGTTTAATATCATAATAATCCGGATCACTTGTGAGCAAGTGTCCTCAAAGAATAAGTTCACTCAGCGCGCCAGAGCAAGATGTTACATACACCCCCTCTTGGTCTAAACTTCGTCCCAAAGTTTCTCAATATAAATTCCGAAATAAGTGTATCACAGTATCATATGTCCAAAAATGGAAACTGATGGTGCATATCATATGCGTCCTCCTAGGTCGCCGAGTGTGGACTATAATTGTCCCACTGGACCTTGACTTGATCCACCGTTCGACGTTGTAGCTGTCAAACGTGATGATCCAAGATGCGGACCAACTCAGCCGTGAGCGCTCCCTCGTCCGATACCTTCAAGGAACGCATGTCAATAACATGTGTATGATCACTAATATAATGTCTCAAAATAAATACATGAAAAAAATCATGCATACGCCTCAAGGAATCAGGCAAGGCTAGTCAATAGGCCACGGGCCCCTTTCTCTCCACAATCTCGAAGGGTCCCATGAACCTAGGAGAGAGTTTATCTCCCTTCCAAAACTTGATCGAACTCTTATGCAGTTTAACCCACAAGAAGACTCGATCGTCGACCTCGTAACTACGGTTGACTCGGTGCGCATCGGCATAACTCTTCTGTCAATCCTGCACTTCTTTAATCCTTTGTCCTATTGTTTGCATTTTTCTCTTCCATTTCTTCGATTTCTTCTGGTCCCACCAGGACCCTATCCTCAAGTCGATCCCAACTCAAGGGCGTTTGAAACAGTCGCCCGTAAAGAAACTCAAAAGGCGCCACCATAATGGTGCTTTGGTAACTGTTGTTGTAAGCGAACTCCACTAGTGGCAGGAATTCTTCCCAACACTTTTGTTGGTCCATCACATACATGCACAACATGTCTTCCAAGGTTTGGTTCATTCATTCGGTTTTCCCGTCAGTCTCAGGGTGATACGCAGTACCAAAGTTAAGTTGGGTTCCCAAGGCCTCTTGGAAACTCGTCCAAAATCGTCCAGTAAACACCGATCCTCGATCAGATATAATCCTCTTAGGCACACCATGTAGCCTCACAATATCACTGATGAAAACTCTAGCTATGTCAGGTGCCTGATACATCGTACGCATAGGAATAAAGTTAGCACTCTTCGTCAGAGTGTCTACTACTACAAAAATCGAGTCATGCCTCCTTGCCGTCAGTGGCAATCCAACAATAAAATCCATCGAAACAACTTCCCATTTCGATTCCGGAATGGCATGTGGTTGTAGTAATCCTACTGGGTGTCTATGTTCAGCCTTTACCTGCTGACACTCTAGACATCTGGCCACATAGTTGACTATGTCGGCCTTCATTCCCCTCCAGAAGAATAAGGGTTTAAGGTCTGCCCTCATCTTCGTGACTCTCGGATGACCCATGTAAATGGCTCTATGAGCCTCGCTCAGGATCAACATCCTCAATTCGTCATTTGGCGGCACGTAAATCCGACCTTTAAACCTCAATAAACCATCTCTATCAAATGAAAATCCCTCATATTGTGGTACCATCATTGTGTTTTGTCTGCTAAAACCCTCGACCTCTTTGTACCAGTTGTCGTCAAATTGTAAGGTTAGAATCTTTTCACGTAGATCCATTTGAAGAGGCAACACCGAAAAGATGCGTGGCCTCCGACTCAAAGCATCCGCCACTCAGTTCACTGTTCCATTTACGTAAGTAATCTCAAAGTCGTACTCGCTAAGCAATTCCAACCAACGTCGTTATCGTGCGTTCAAGTCACTCTGCGTAAAAATGTGTTGTAGTCCACAATGGTCAGTCTTTAGTTCAAATTTTAATCCAACAAGGTAGTGTCTCCAAACCTTCAAGGCATATACGATGGCTAATAACTCCAAATCGTGCGTCGCGTAGTTTTCCTCATGCCTTCTTAGTTTCCTCGAAATGAAAGCAATCACACGTTCATCTTGCATCAAGATTCTGCCTAAGCCTTCCTTGGATGCGTCTGTGCATACCAAGAAGTCCGCATCCATGTCAGGGAACTTTAGTATCGGTGTTGTTGTCAACAATTCTTTGAGCCTCCAAAATTCTTCCGTGCATTTCTCAGTCCAAACAAACTTCTTGTTTTTCTTATGCAATTCCGTGATCGGATTTTCTATCTTCGAAAATCCTTCGATGAATCGTTGATAGTATCCTACTAAACCCATGAAGCTACGCACTTCTGGGGAATTTTTCGGTGCATGCCATTCCATAATAGCCTCGACCTTTTCCAGATCCATGGCGATGCCTTCGCCAGAGATGACATGCCCTAAGTAGTGAATCCTCGATTGATAAAAAGAACATTTGGACAATTTCCCATACAATTTGTGCTCTCGCAGACACTATAGTACCAAGCGCAAGTGCTCATCATGCTCCTCCGTCGTACGAGAGTAAATCAAAACATCGTCAATGAACACTTGGACGAACTTGTCCAAGTACTCGCGGAACACCCCGTTCATCAAACTCATAAATACCCCTGGGGTGTTTGTCAGTCCAAACGGTAAAACAGTAAACTTGTAATGTCCAAAACTCGTCTTAAAGGCGGTCTTAGGGACATCATCATCCTTGATCCGTAACTGGTGATACCCTAATCGCAAATCGATCTTGGAGAACATCGTCACACCCTTCATTTGATCGAACAGGTCATCAATTCTCAGCAATGGATATTGATTATTAATCATAGCCTTGTTTAGTTGACGGTAGTCAATGCAAAGCCTCCATGATCCATCCTTCTTTCGTATGAAAATAACAGGTGCACCCCATGGTGACACACTAGGACGTATCAGTCCCAGGTCTAGCAAATCCCTCAGTTACATTTTTAACTCTTGTAACTCCGGGGTCGACATCCGATAAGGCGTTCTTGCTATCGGTTCAGTCCCCGATTTTAGGTCTATGGTAAACTCCAATTCCCTCTCTAGTGGCATCCCAGGTAACTCCTCTATAAATACATCCGCAAAATCCTTCGCCACCGGAAGGTGTTCGAGACCTTCCACTACTCCCTTCTCGTTTAACGCAAGGATCGCATAAAGCTTACACCCCTTGCGTATACTCTTCTATAGCTGTAAGGAAGAGATGAACCTTAGGGAAACTCCCTGGTTCCGTCCTACAATCACACGTCTCTATCCCTCGTCATCGACCAAGCTCAACCATTTTGTCTTACAGTTGAGTATCGCCTCATGCGATTCCAACCAATCCATACCAATCACGACATCATATGATCCTAATATTGTGACGTACAGGTTGTCCCTTGTGACAAACTCTCCCAGGTTAAGGATACATCCTGTAACCTTTCCTCCAACCTTTTGTTTGGCTCCTAAAGCCATCTCTATGAATTTAAACTCATCCTGTTCGACTGCCTTTACCTTAATCCCTTTTAGCGCTGCACCATAAATGAAACTCTTGGTAGCACCAGGATCTATCAAAATACTAAGAGTCTGGTCAGCGACGGTACCTGTCGTCTCGAGCATAGTTGACTGGTGCTCTACCTGGCGGTTATTCATCGTGGCATGAATCCGATGGGCCTTGCCCATATCTCCCACGGTAGTGGGTCTGGGTGATCCGGTCGCTCTGGTCCTCTCCATGGGGCAGTCGCGCTGGTAATGTGGCTCTCCACATGTCCAACATCCCTTCTCTGGCCCAGTAGTCCTGGTACCTGAAGTAGAAGATGACGACCCACCGGCCTGGAACCCTGGTCTGTTCTGCTAAAGAGACCTAAACTGCTACTGCTACAGGCAATGCTGGGACTGATGCTATGGTCCCCGGTAAGGTGCCTGCTATTGAGGCGTCGACCGTCGGGGTGTAGTGAAAGTGGATCCCCTCTGGAAGCCACGATATCTCGGCGTATGTCTCGCTGGTGTCTGGTGCTGTTGTGTTCCATATGAAACCTGCCTTGTTGGTCTCGCTGGAGTCCTGGTCTGACCCCCACTGATAATCTCCTCCTCTGCTATGAGGGCCTTCTGGATGGCATCGTGCAAGGTTTGGGGCATCAAAATTCTAACCTTTGCATGTAGGTTGCCGTTAAGGCCGAACACGAACCTATTGACCTTAAGTTTCTTCGTGTTAAGGTGCGGAGCATACCGAAGCAGCTCCATAAAACGGTCCTCGTACTCGGGCACCGTACGACCTCCATGTCGTAGGGCATTGAACTCATTGAGATGACGCTCAATGAATTCCTTTGAAAGGTACCTCTCTTGGAATCGTTCATCAAATAGTTCCCATGACACGTCTTCGATGACCATGTTCAACTATGGTAGGAGCGTCTTCCACCATATAAAAGCGCTCCCCTTTAGTTGAAAGACCACCATGCGGACCTTCATGTTGGAGGTATAATCACAAAGTGCGAAGCACATCGCCATGTTCTCCAACCATGCCTCGGTGGTGGCTCTGTCCGGGGCACCAAAGAACTCGGGAAATTTTCCCTTCTCGAGTTCACGGTGAATGCTACCAGTAACAGTCGGTGCGCACTGCAGAAACTCAGTGGGTGTCGTCTCCCTAGCCTCATCTGTCCAAACAACTGATCAGTGCCTCAGACATGCACTAAAAATATCTCATCATTCTGACTACATTGCCAACTGCTATCTGCTCCTTTCCGAGAACCTGCTCATCTCCCTGGGGGTTAGACTCCTCAGGTGTGGATGCTACTGGAGGTGTCATGCCCCCTCCCCTAGCATCCCATCGTCTGCCTCCATGGCGTCCTCTAACCATGATTACCTGCATGCACACAATCAACTCGATTAGCAACAGTATAATCCAATCATGTCAACGAAATCCGTAGCGATCCCAAGTTGTGGGTCGAACCTGGCTCTGATACCATATGTAATGTACCTCCCGTTCGTCACGACAACAACCTCACATAACAAGTGCAAGATTTTTTTTTGTGTGTGTGCGTGTGTACAAGGGTAATATATTCATTATACTCTGCGTTGCAACACGATGGCGAACATGACGCCTGCAACAATGACAACTACACAACGACCTAAGACGCACATCAAGCATTGGTAAGCAATGAATGACAATCAACTGACAAATAAGACTGACTACCCTCCCATCCTACCCTGCAATGGTTAGGACCTGCAAGACACATAAGCAACGCTCAAGCCTAGGTTCCCATCGATTTTAACCATTTAAGGTCTCAGGGCTGGCGACTATTCTGAGGAACAAGGAGGTGTCTACATCCATCCTGACACAAGCAGACCAAGCCTACAAATCTAAGGACACGCATCCTAACAACCCCTCGCACCCAAACCATTATACAAGTAACTAGAATCTCTTACAGCGAACAACCAAGCGCATTAAATGATTACCAGTCCAAGTACGAACACTAAAAAGAATAAACATCAACACCCTCAACGAAAACATGAGCTATAGACGACTTCGCCATTATCCCGGTCCATCGTCAAGTCAATCTAGCTAAGAATTACAGTCTCCTTTAACATATCCTAAGATATTTTTGCAAATCACAATTATTGAGTTTTGGGCATGCAAATAAATTGATTTGACTAGATCTCACAATATATGGTATGGGTTAATGAGATTTTTGGTAGAATAAAGTATTATCATGCAATGTAGACATTCACAAAATAACTCAAATACCCAAATCCAAATTGAAGATAAATTAGCTTTTATTCTTACCTAACACATTTTTAACTAAAGGATCTCCTAGAACCATAGTTAGGGCATTTCTATTTCAAGGGACCAATCAGAGACATTTAGAAAAATTTAAACATGTTCTAGAGAATGTTTTCCTCAGACTCTCCTTTCTTAATCAATTGAATCACCTTATTCTAAAGTCGAACAAAAATTTATATCCAAAGTAGTAACCGCTTGTCTGAAAATTCAACAATGTCACATTTATTCATTTTGACTATTCATCGCGTAATTGATATGCCAAAAAAAACCTATTTTAATGAAGTTTTTAGTGGAGAAATATACCTAAGTATAAATTCCTATCCCACTAGAATCATTCCAATCCAAAACTAAATGAAACTATAAGTCCAATGGTGACTAGTGGTTCAAGCGTGAAATTGAAAACAATTATTTCTTCCAAGAAGTTGCAAAGAAGATTTTGCATAGTATTCAAAGTAAACTTTAAAACCTCTATCTAACGGATATAACCTATAAATATAATTCAATAATTAAGTGTAATCACTCCACTTGGGCATTTTATAAAAAAATTATTATCTAAATACCTATAGAAGTTGAGACACCCAAAAAATAAGAAAGCTATCAGAACCGTGAGGCTATGCTTAATTCTCTGTAGTGCTCATAATTGGAAGTAATCAAGGAAATGGCCACACAACAGCTACCTAACACTCTTAAATAACATGTGTTACATCAAATGATTTTCGGGGGAAGGACTGCACCGCAGTTTACATGACACGATTACTACACAGCTGTTACCTATCACGAATTTCTGGGAGTGACCATGCAGCCGTTTCATACACACGAATCTGTAGAGGTAAAGGAAATAACAACAATTTATGCAGTACGCAGAGGTGAGAGTCATAACAAAACCGGTCCGAGGGGTGGCATTAATCTAGTGAGGTGCCCAGGCATAAAATCGCCCCAAGAATAATCATAGGTATAAAATCATTAAAGTAACAGGGGTGTAACATACAGTCGTTGTGCAATACTTCGTCAGAAGTTAGTTATCTTGTTGACAGTAATACTGAGAACAGATTCATCATACCCCTTCTCATCGATTGTAGGATAGTTGTTAGATTTTATTTTTTCTCAAATGCACTCACGCAGGAAGTTGCACATGAAAATGGATTCGCTCAGCAATGGAGACGTACAGGAAAATGGGCATTCACAAACCCCCTATTCTCCTCCAGTGACAGGTTTAAATGATAAGGAGAACAGATCGCTGGCAGGTGTAGAACAAAAACGCAGACCAGAAATTGACACAAGCGTTATCCAATCCAGAATACCAAATCAATGCCAAATTAGAAGTTTAAGTTTCTTTTCATGTTTCATTCCAAGATGCCCAACAACCCCAATTGAAATAGATTGTTTTCACGTTCCAGGATTCCAGTACAAGAAAAAATGGTAGGCTGAATTTAATATTAGACTAAATTAAATGGCCAAGAAAAAGTCATCTAATTACTAGGATATAATCATAAAATTTCCTGGATAAAATCATTGAATTAAAATTTTCCAGAATTTCGACCAATGGAAACTAGGAAGAAAATCACCTCGTATCCAAATCCAGTGCGCCTAATTTTTTTTAAAAAAAATGCAGACTTAAATTATATTGTTTACATTACCAGGGTACAAAATTTGCAGACTGAAATTACATCTTTTACAATAAAGAACACCAATAAAAATTTGTAGCCAATAGTAAGAGAATGCCAGAGCCAAGGATAAATCATCAAAAGGATCACAGGGGTTATAACAGTCTAGGCGCAGAAAACAAACAACAAGGAAGCAAGATAAACCAAATGACAAGGTCGTACTGAAGGACGTAAGTCAAACAGTTAGTTTACCTCTCCAACACACATGTATATCTAATCATAAGTACTAATGCATTCTACTCTACCAAATAAAATAGCATACCGTTGCCTGATCACCCGCTTCGAATGACGTCCCGCGCTCCGTGCGAATCCTGCTTGCCGACCGTCGAGACCTCACTGGTACCTCCCAACCAATGCTAGGGGTACTCTACTTCCCCCTTATCCCCTCGAGCCACAAAGGCGCTACACACTATCCAGAGGGTACGTCTAGCTCCCAGCTTGCCTCGCAAGGCCGAGCTACCACTCCTCTCCGAGCTGGGAAATCCCAACTCCTAGAAGTAAATCAGTTAAGTCACTATTCCTACAGCGTAACATTATGCTAACAACAGATCCCTTTCTTCCTTCTCCTTCGTCTCTTTTATAGAGTTTTCAAACTTCCATTCTTTCCCTAAATCTCATTTAATTTAAGTTTTAATTGAAATTCCTAAAAATTTCTCCTTTGTACAAGTGTCACCCATCCCCCACATTCCTCCAATAATTATTTTCTTTAATTTATTAATTGTCTCATTTCCCTCACCCACCTAGAGTTACTCCTAAATTTACTCCTAGGTGTCCCTAGATTCCCTTACAGGTTTTAAAGGCTTTCCCTATTATGAAGTTGCTAATTTAGTTCAATTTAGAAGGTTCTTTAAATGAAGATTCTTTACTAAGTTGAACTCCCACTTTTTACCATAAGTTCCCCTCTTTCCCTTTTTATGTTGCCTCATTCTCTAGTTTCCTAATTTTTATATTTCCTTCTTTCCCCTTTTTATTAGAGCCAAAAATGACAATTGTGCAAATTAACCTCTTTTCCCTTTTATTATTCATTTAGTATTTTTTTTAAACTATAAAAAGTTAAAATAATTAATTACCTCTTTACGTTTTACATCCACACATTTTATTTAATTCTTAATCTATTCATGTTACCAAAAAATTTTATGAAGACCCTCAATTATTACTTAAGTGGTTTTAAATTTTATTATTTTATTATATATATATATATTTTTATTTTTATTTTTATTTTTTTTCTTTTACAAAGGTAGACAAAGTTTTACCCCTAGCGAAGTTTTAGACTTAGGACTTAGATTCTGAACTGGGTGACATTTTAATTAGGGAAGTTGTTTTAAAATTTCTTAATGAGATATTTGTCTTAGGACCATCTAGGTTCATTCATTTATCATCATCAACATGACGTGCCCTTCAGGATGCACTACGTGCTCCAAGGGTGCCACTCGCCTCTTTTGTTTCTTTTGCGCGACGTGCCCTTCAAGACACACCACGTGCTCCAACGGTGCCACTTGCCTCTTTTGTTTCTTTTGCGCGATGTGCCCTTCAAGACGCACCACGTGCTCCAAGGGTGCCACTCGCCTATTTTGTTTCTTTTGCGCGGCGTACTCTTCAAGACGCACCACGTTCTCCAAGGGTGACACTCGCCTCTTGACTGATTGGTAGACATCAATAACCCCTGGAGTCAACACTCCGCCAGGTGAACTTGTGGGAGACTAAGGGATTCTAAGGAATAAGCCCCCCGCCTTATTGCGTACCCCTTAGAACCATCGCGAGCGACTGTCGCAGTCTGCCCTTGCAACATCATGGGTGCTCTCAAACTAGGTAATTGTTAACCTACAGTTCGAGCCAAGGTGGGAGTGCTAGTAGGCTGTGGAAGGGATGTTGTCTACACCTCTCCCTCAACCTCTCTGGTAGTCGTGTGTGGCCCCTTTACTCCATATGTGAGTTTGGTTGGCAAGCTATCGTCAGCCTGCATCATCAACAAATCATGTCAGAACATGTCCACATCATATCATCTAATCAAAATGTATTAATATCACAGTAAATCAATCAAACCCCAATAGCACACTCCCTGACTCGATCCGGAGTCCAAGGGGTTCCATCGATGCCTCTGCATCCTCAAGGTCCAAAACCCTGCACACTCAGTAAAACCGAGTCAATAGCACCTGTCTATGTCAATGTAGTAAAACAACATGTCATCTACCCATGACGCATCATAATCAAAGTCAAATGTTTTAATATCATAATAATCCAGATCACTTGCGAGCAAGTGTCCTCAAAGAATAAGTTTGCTCAGCGCGCCAGAGCGAGAGGTTATAGTTTATGTCAAAACTAGACATTAAACATCATAAACCAAACATGAAAAGATCACCAATGCACACTAAACAAGGTGTACCTAAGATCCCCTTATTCAATTTCGGGCGGATCTAGGACACCGAGAAAAAGACTCCAATTTTATTATGAGTATCACTCTTACAATAACCGTGCTCAAATACATTTTGAAGCTATCCTTATCTTCATCAACAATATAAAATTTCAATGGCTCTTTGACATGAAGATTCCTTCTTCTCATTCTACAAATTTCTCCATACGATAAGTGCTAACAACTTTTACAAGTGCCATTATCTCTCCAAAAAACCCAAATCTCCCAAATCCCAAAACATTTAAAAACCGAGAGACCAAATCCTTGAATACAAAATTATACCACATCAAATCTTCCTCTTTCAAAAGCATTACAATGCCACTTTTTTCTTATGACTCCCAAAAAGAATATTTTAATAAAATATTCTTTATATTATTCCAAAAGTGTCATAAATATGCCTTTAATTTAATTGCCACTTTTAAAAGAGCTACTAGGTATGTTTCTTATATGCATGACTTTATTTGTTTTATAGGAATGAAAAACAAATGAGTTTTAATTCTTTAAGAAGCTGCCATTAATCCAAACTACGCCAAGCGTGCAAACCTGTGGCGATTTCGGATCTGAGGAGAGAAATCAGATTGCATTGAGAGGCACCAGATTACATGAAGATGATTCGAGCATCCAAGGCGACGATCTTCGTCAATCCTCCCATGGAACATAAATTTAGAGAGAGAGATAATTGGTAGCCTTGTAGAAATATGGATCAACTATCCATTGCACCAGATCACACCAGATCTCGTTAGTTTAGATGACAATCATTGGGATCACACCAGATCATAGCAATCACAAAAAAATGAAAAAATCCAAATCAAAGTTTTGAGGAAGATGTGCATATCAGATATCATAGCTTCTTGTATAGAAGGATTTAAGTTGTTGTTCCTCCACACAATTTGATTATGGCCAAATCAAACCAATTTGATCCCTCAAGCACTGAGAAGAAAATAGATTCCTGAGCCGGCCAAATTTCAGATTACCTTGTTTAGATGAGATATGCAAATCAAAATATTGACTCTTGGTCCTTGATCGGAATTTCGGTATTGATCGACTTGACATCTATAGCGCCTGCCTGATCGCCTCGCCAAATCAAATTCAAACAAATCAACTGCGATCTATTGTACTGTTGGGTCTTCGCCTCTGACGATCTCTGAACTTTTTTCGTCTTCGTCTCTAACGATCTCTGCTCCAGTTGCAACAGATAGAAAGGAAACAAATGTCGCGGTTTAAAAATTTGACAATGGACGAGGAAGAATGCAGAGGTGATAGTGAAGCAGAAATCAAGGCAGTTTCCGTTTGGATATGCAATAGCCAAGACTATCCTCGGAAACGAGCCATATCAGGGAGGGTTCATGAAGAGATTCAACACGACAATATTTGAAAACGAGTTAAAATGGTACACAACGGAGCCAGAACAGAGAAAACTCAATTACAGCCTTGCAGATGAGATGTTGTCTTTTTGTAACGCCAACGGTATCTCTGCTCGAGGGCACAATATCTTCTGGGAAGACACAAAATGCAACCCTTCATGGGTCAGCAACCTTGACAAGGAACAACTCCAGAAAGAAATCTCTTCGAGAATCGATTCCCTCGTGAGCAGATATGCAGGGAGTTTTATCAACTAGGATGTGAACAACGATTTGCTTCAATTTTCGTTCTATGAGAACAAACTAGGCCCCAACGCTTTGAATTCCTTCTTCCAGGCTGCCCAAAAGATCGATCCATGGACACCCATGTTTATGAAAGATTATAACGTCATCGAGACATGCAATGACAAGTAGGCTACAATGGATTTATACATTAGAAAGCTGCAGGAGCTCAAAAACTCAAGATGCCTCTCTCCAGTGATCTGGGCTCCTCGCTCAACACGCACTATGCCACAACACCATTCCAGATTTCACACCAGGCATCAAAATCCTTCACGCTTCAGCTGACACGATGGATCACTATTTCAAGCTCCACGGATCACAGGCCTCTCACAGGCCACTTATCGCATAGGTCTCTAGAAACAAACTCATGATTCCTCGTTTGCTCAACATAAGAGACTCACAATTCCTCCACACGGCAGAGCCCTCTCAACAGGGCAACTTCTCTTCAGCTTGACTTCACACAGGATCCTTCAGACAGGGAAATCTCATTTATTCAATCGGTCACTTCTCATCTTTATTTTCTATGCGGGTTGCAAAATGCCTTCTTCTCTAGTTCGGGCAGTCAATGCCCCCTTCTCTCTTTCTCTCAAACATGAAGCCAATCCCCTACATGCAGACTCCTTCTCTTCAAACTAAAAGCATCAAATCAGTTATCTTCATGGACAAACAATGACACACAAAATATACTCTCCTCATGATCTGGGCACTCCCTTAAGGGAGTTACGCCCAACCCTTAAGCTCTGATACCAATTGATAAATCATAAATAAGAACAACAACAATTGATAAATTATAAACAAAAATAACAACATGGTGGAAAAGGCATAATAGCCAACACACATTATTCACTCCAATGTTACATATTTATAGTACAATGGGTGATGCCACCTCATAGAGAGATTTTCTCTAGATCCTAAAATCATGCATGATGACTAGGCTAGGAAATCTTAACTAACTCATTAGTTGGCTGCAACCTCCCCTACTCCTCGGAGAACAGTCGCTCTCACCAGGACCTTCTTCTTCTTCACTGGCCCGAAGAGCTGAAATTGCTCTTCAACTCCCTTATCGGAAGTTCTCGCACCCACAGGATGGTCTCCAATGATCTCCCTTATCATATCGGGATCTCGGACCTCGCGCAGTAGTGAGTCCTGAACTCGGCAACACAATCCCCGATTTCCCGTTATCCCGATGCCACCTGTTCTTTCCTTCTAACGTCAGTGATCCCCGCTCCAAATGGGAATCGGGATTTCGCGATTCAGAAATTCACGAATCCAGCGGCACCGTTTCACAGGACCTCCCAAGTCCCGAACCCCGATATGCGATGCCACATGTCAATACTACATGCTATCATTGTGGGACCCATCGCAATTCAGGGTTTCGCAAATTCTTCGCGATTCCTTCGGCGCCAAAAGTTCCGAAGTACCGAACCCTGATTCTTCGGGATCTCATGCCACGTGTCCCTGTCGCAATCTACGGCTCCAACGACTTCGGGAAATCGTGAATCGTGATTTCAACGAGTATGAGACTCTCAACCTCGTGACCCCCGATACTCTGAATCCCGATGGCCTTTTCTCTCTGTGCCTAAGGTTAAATCCCTCGCAGCTTCTCCCAGATCTGACGGCCAGCGGGATTTCGCAATTCTCCTCTGCGAACTTCTAACTGTCTATTCTCCTCCTCAGAGATTTCTTTCACTCCACCACTTCTTCCTGTACGAACCCCACCTGGGTCTGTTCCCACAGTATTCGCGGAGGAACTATCCCTCCTGAGCTTGTCAACTCTGACTTCCTCAGGGAATTTACACACGCTCCTCGCGCTCGACCCAATAGATCTCGAAGTGTTGAGTTCTTCCAGACTCTGTGCACTTCCTGCAACAGTAGCCTATGCCTTCCTTCGCTCAGACTAGCGAATGAAACTTCAAGTTCGACCTACACTTATTTTTCACAGCTCGAACAACCCAATTCAACTTCTGGGTAGATGAGAATAAGAGTCTAACTGTTGAGCCTCAATCAACGCACTCTATGTGGATGAATTCGACTGCACTCTATGCAGGAATCTCCTGGCTCAACCAGATAAACAATTGAAACTCATTCTTCTCTCTCTCAGACTTCCATAAACCTCTGAAATCACATGCACAACATACTCAAAAGAAAATGAATACAAGAAAGCAAACATCCATGAGCATAATACCAACACAGAGAAACAACACAAACCATGGAGTTGAATCAAAGACTCTCTTCTATTAATTCAATCTGTACATGGGTGTTCTTCACAGGTTTTCTTCTCTTCTCTTCTCTTCTAAATGCTTCAATCCCAATACAATGTACAAAGGAGGGTGCCTATATTCCGTTTTCCCTCTCGAGTTCTACAACTATCAAGTCTACAATTAATTCCTATCTAACAGAATTAAACCTATTAAATTCTTTCCTATCTACTTAGGACGAGAGCTTAAAGGCTCAAGGTCCCCTTTACAATACAAGTGCGCTTCTTTAATTATGACTTCATTAAAGAATGGTGCAACAACCTCCAAAGAATTTCAAAACTGATATAGGCGTTGTCCAGCTGTCCTTTCTTCTCCACGCGTTGGCTCGCTTGATGAGTGAGCAATGCTCCTGCATCATACTCCTCGGCTTAAAAAATTTCATGGGCTCCTGTCCATGAGCTCCTGCACAGTCTTCCCATGCTTCTGTATGACTGCTTCTATCTCCCAGCTGGCATCCTCCACTGGGTGATTCTTCCACTTCACCAGGTACTCAAAATACTGCTTTCGCCTGGTCGTCCTACCTACTCGCTTGTCCAGTATGAACTCCATCTGCGGCTTTTCAGCTATCGGCATCTGCTTCTGCCACTGGAATTCTGGTTCTTCAGTTCCAGCCTCTGCTTCTCCAATCCTGTATGGGTATAAATATTAAACATTGAATATCCGGGATATCTCGATGCCATCCGGCAACTCAATTTCATATGTGTTCTCCTCGAATCTCTTCAGGACTCTGCACAGTCAAATTTTCTTCATCTTGAGTTTGTTATATGTTCCCCTTGGGAACCTTTCCTTCCTCAAGTGCGCTAGAACAAGATCACCAACTTCAAACTGAAGTTGTCTCTTCCGCTGATTGGCTCTGCACTTATACTCTTGATTTGATTTCACCAGTCGTTGCTTCACTTGACTGTGTAGTTCCTGCATCGCCTCAGCGAATTCTTTTGCGCTAGCACTGCTAGTTCCATCCTGTTCTGACCCCTTGAGCTCAGATACTCCCCTTGGCTGTGTCCCATATAAAATATGGAATGGACTTTTTCCTGTGCTCCGAGTCACAGAGTCATTATACGCAAATTCTGCCTGTGGTAATATCTGGTCCCAACTGCTATGGTGCTCTGTCACCAGGCTTCTCAATAAATTCCCCAGACTCCTGTTCACCACCTCTGTTTGTCCATCCGTCTGCGGATGGTAAGCTGAACTAAAAGCCAAATTAGTCCCTAGCTTCTTCCATAATGTCCTCCAAAAATGACCTATGAATTTGGTATCCCTGTCCGAGACTATGCTTCTCGGCAATCCACGAAGTCTGACAACCTCTTTGAAAAACAAGTTTGCGATGTGGGTCGCATCGCTGGTCTTCTGACACGGAATGAAATGTGCCATCTTCGAAAACCTGTCCACCACCACAAAGATGGAATCAACCCCTCTTTGCATCCTCGACAATCCCAATATAAAATCCATGTTGATCGCCTCCCATGGTCTCTCAGGTATGGGCAATGGCTGATAAAAACCCGTGTTCTGCTTTCTGCCTTTTGAATGTTGACAAATCCTGCATCTGTCAACAAATCGTTTTACATCTGCTAGCATGACTGGCCAAAAATACGATTCGCTCAACTTCGTGAATGTTTTGTCGTGCCCAAAGTGACCTGCTAAGCCTCCACTATGTTTTTCCTTCACCAAATTCTCCCTCATGGAGCAATTCGAAATGCACAGTTGATTGCCCCGAAATAGCAATCCCTCCTGGATCATGAAATCTATCCAAGGACTTCGATCCCTGAGAACTGGATTCTCAGCTGCTTAGTATGCTTCTCCGAAGTCTACATCACCTGCATACATATCCTTCAGATTTTCAAAACCTAATGTTTTGACTCTGAACTCCTGCAGCAACAAACATTTCCTGCTCAAAGCATCAGCCACTTTGTTAGCAGTTCCTGAAATGTGTTTGATCACAAATGTAAAATTCTGCATGTACTCTACCCATTTTGCATGCTTCTGGTTCAACTTATCTTGTTGACTCACAAACTACAACGCATGATTATCACTGTATAGAACAAATTCCTTGGGTATCAAGTAATGCCTCCACTTTTTCAATGCCTGTATAATGGCATAAAACTCTTTGTCATATGTGGAGTATTTCATCTTTGCTTCATCCAGCTTTTCGCTGAAATATGCCACTGGTCTATCATCCTGACTTAAGACCCTGCCTATAGCATATCCGTTGGCGTCACATTTCACTTGAAATGTCTTATGAAAATCAGGCAACACCAGAATTGGTTGCTCTGTGATCTTTCGCTTCAACAGATTGAAGCTTCTCTCAGCCTCTGTTGTCCAATGAAAAACTTTATGTCATTTTTTCACGGTGTCCATCATCGCAGTGCTAATTCCATTGAAATTTCGAATGAATTTCTTGTAGAAACTAGCCAGTCCATGGAAACTCCTCACCTCGAAAACATTTCTCGGTGATGGCCAATTCTTGATCACGTCCACCTTTTCAGGATCCATCTTCAACTCATTAGCCGAAATAACAAAACCCAAATAAATGAGCTCTGCCTTCATGAAGGAACACTTCTTCATGTTGACCAACAGCTTCTCTTGCTGCAGTCTTCTCATCACAATGGCCAAATGTTTTAAATGCTCAGCCTTGGTCTTACTGAAAATCAGTATATCATCCAGATATACGACCACAAATTTGCCAATGAATTCCCTCAGGACTTCGTTCATCAGTCTCATGAAGGTGCTCGGCGCGTTTGTCAAACCAAACGGCATGACCAGCCATTCGTACAAACCTTCGTTCGTCTTGAATGCTGTTTTCCACTCATCACCCTCTCTCATGCAAATCTGATGATATCCACTCTTGAGATCAATCTTTGAAAAGTAATTTGCCCCACTCAGGCAATCCATCAGATCATCCATTCTCGGTAGTGGAAATTTGTACCTGATGGTGATTTTATTAATCGTTATGGAGTCTGTACACATCCTCCAGCCTCCATCCTTCTTCGGACTCAGTACTGTTGGAACAACACACAGACTCAGGCTCTCTCTGACCAGTCCTTTGTCCAGCAGATCTTGTACCTGCCTTTTGACTTCCTCGTTCTCCTGAGGTGTCAATCTGTATGCTGCTTTATTCAGCAAGCTGGCTCCCGGTATGAGGTCTATGTGATGACTCACACTCCACATCGGTGGCAACAAACGAGGTAGTTCATCCACGATGATGTCAGCGAACTCTCCCAACAGTTCCTGAATCTCGTCTAGTAAGTCATCCACTCTTGTGCTTGTCAGGACAATTCTTGGCTTCCTGACAACAAATAATTGTGGATCTTCTTTCTTCTCCATCTCATCGAGAAGCTCCTTCCCACTCATGAGAAGTATTGTGTTGGTTACTTCCAGTTTTACTTCTTTATCTTTATCGGAAGCAACTTGTGTATTCTCCCATCCTTCTCCAAGGTATGTGTGTTCATCCTCCCATCATGAAAAACATTTCTGTCATATTGCCATGGTCTACCCAAGAATATATGACATACATCCATGGGAATAACATCACACAGAATCTCATCAAGGTAATTCCCAATCTTGAATTTAACTAAGCATTGTTTAGTGACACTTACCCGGTGTCCTTTCTGTAACCACGAGACTTTATATGGACTCGGGTGCTTAGTTGTTTCCATCTCCATCTTTTCCACCATCTCAGTTGAAACGAGATTATCGGTGCTCCCACTGTCAACTATGACTTTGCATTTCCTGTCCTTGGCTGTGCAAGCTGTTCTGAACAGTCTGCTCCTTTGCACTGAGCTTTCCACTTCTTTCTCAGGTGTCAAAAGGATTTTATGCATTCCAAGCGACCTTCCGCTATCTGCATCTTCATTCTCAGCATCATGCCTCTGCACCTTAGTGATGTGAGTTTCTCCTCTATCTGGTTTCCTGTCTGGACAGTCAACGGATTTATGTCCGTCCTTTCCACATGTAAAGCATGTGATGATTCCTCCTCGGCCTCTTCCTCTACCTCGGGTACGAGGAAATGTGTTGGCATCAGCATAATTGCCACCCTGCTCTGTATGCTGCCTCCTCGACTCAGCATATTGTTGCCTTTGTTGTGAGGTTCCACCTCTTTCAACCTTACCTTGAGGTCTCTGCCATTCCTCCTTGGGCTTCTGTTCTCTTTCTTGGGCAAATGCCTTGCCTCTGGGCTGACTCCTGCCTCGTCCTCGCTGTCCTTGCTTGCGGCTCAGCTTTTCTTCGGCTTTCAGAGCCATCTGGTATGCATCCTCAACTGTCCTGATGGTAACCATGCTTAACTCATCCTGAATGTCATACCTCAAACCATTCAGGTATCTCGCCACCTTCTCATCATCGCTCTCCCGATGACCTGCTCAGATGTTGAGTCTGTAAAACTCCTCGGTGTACTCCTTCACCGTCATCAACTTCTGTCTCAGGTTCTGCATTCGCCTGAACAGCGTTATCTGGTAATCCTTGGGGATGAACTTCGCCTTCATCTTAGCGATCATCTGATCCCAGCTCTTAATTTTCTGTTTCCCTTTGGAACGTCTATCCGCCTGTAGCTCGTCCCACCATAAAGCTGCATGTCCCTTCAACTTGGTAACAACATGCCTTATCTTCTTATCCTCTTCGATATCTTCGTAATCGAAGTAGGTATCAAGTGCTTGGATCCAATCCAGCAACTCTTCTGCATCCAAGCTTCCCTCGTAGACTGGAATGTCCATCTTGGTCTTTGAGCTCATTCTAGAAATGGCTCTGATCAACCGCTCGGTCGAAGCATCTTCTGCTGCGACTTCTTCTGCATGTCCAGCTTCCTCTTCGACCTCGGAATCGCTAAGATCCCCTGCACCGACTCCGCGTCTTTGTGCAGTCTCCATATCCTCAAGCCTTGCTCGGAGATCTCTCATTTGGCGCTCCATTTCTGGATTTCTTGCTGGCCTACCTCTTCTTCTCACCTCCCTGTCCTCTAGGTCTGGTGATTGTCTCTCCCTCCTTGGCTGCATGGTGTATTTCTATCTCTACTACAGAAAGCAAAGACTTCCTGCTCTGATACCACTTGGCTGCAACCTCCCCTACTCCTCAGAGAACAGTCGCTCTCACCAGGACCTTCTTCTTCTTCACTGGCCCGAAGAGCTGAAATTGCTCTTCAACTCCCTTATCGGAAGTTCTTGCACCCACAGGATGGTCTCCAATGATCTCCCTTGTCGTATCGGGATCTCGGACCTCGCGCAGTAGCGAGTCCTGAACTCAGAAACACAATCCCCAATTTCCCGATATCCCGATGCCACCTATTTTTTCCTTCTGACGTCAATGATCCCCGCTCCAAATGGGAATCGGGATTTCGCGATTCGGAAATTCGTGAATCCAGCGGCACCGTTTCACAGGACCTCCCAAGTCCCGAACCCCGATATGTGATGCCACCTGTTAATACCACATGCTATCACTGTGGGACCCGTCGCAATTCGGGGTTTCGCGAATTCTTCGCGATTCCTTCGGCGCCAAAAGTTCCGAAGTACCGAACCCCGATTCTCCGGGATCTCACGCCACGTGTCCTCGTCGCAATCTATGGCTCCAACGACTTCGAGAAATCGTGAATCACGATTTCGATGAGTACGAGACTCTCAACCTCGTGACCCCCGATACTCCGAATCCCGATGGCCTGTTCTCTCTGTGCGTAAGGTTAAATCCCTCACAGCTTCTCCCAGATCTGACGGCCAGTGGGATTTCACAATTCTCCTCTGCGAACTTCTGACCGTCTATTCTCCTCCTCAGAGATTTATTTTTCTCCACCGCTTCTTCCTGTACGAACCCCACCTGGGTCTGTTCCCACAGTATTCGTGGAGGAACTATCCCTCCTGAGCTTGTCAACTCTGACTTCCTCAGGGAATTTACACACGCTCCTCGCGCTTGACCCAATAGATATCAAAGTGTTGAGTTCTTCCAGACTCTGTGCACTTCCTGCAACAACAATCTATGCCTTCCTTCGCTCAGACTAGCGACTGAAACTTCAAGTTCGACCTACACTTCTTTTGCACAGCTCGAACAACCCAATTCAACTTCTGGGCAGATGAGAATAAGAGTCTAACTATTGAGCCTCAATCAACGCACTCTATGCGGATGAATTTGACTGCACTCTACGCAGGAATCTCCTGGCTCAACCAGAGAAACAATTGAAACTCATTCTTCTCTCTCTCAGACTTCCGTAAACCTATGAAATCACATGCACAACATACTCAAAAGCAAATGCATACAAGAAAGAAAACATCCATGAGCATAATACCAACATAGAGAAACAACACAAACCATGGAGTTGAATCAAAGACTCTCTTCTATTAATTCAATCTGTACATGGGTGTTCTTCACAGGTTCTCTGCTCTTCTCTTCTCTTCTGAATGCTTCAATCCCAATACAATGTACAAAGGAGGGTGCCTATATTCCGTTTTCCCTCTCGAGTTCTACAACTATCAAATCTACAATTAATTCCTATCTAACAGAATTAAACCTATTAAATTCTTTCCTATCTACTTAGGACGAGAGCTTAAAGGCTCAAGGTCCCCTTTACAATACAAGTGCGCTTCTTTAATTATGACTTCATTAAAGAACGACGCAACGACCTCCAAAGCATTTCAAAACTGATATAGGCACTGTCCAGCTGTCCTTTCTGCTCCACGCGCTGGCTCACTTGATGAGTGAGCGATGCTCCTGCATCATTAGTCATCACTTGAGGATATATTACTAATATCCTAAATGAATAATACAAATATAGGTGACAATTTAGACTTAGTGATTGGTAAAGGTAAGCCATAGGCTAATAGTCATGTTCTGGCAATATAGTTTGAACTGGGATCTTGTCACCTATAACCTTCTTTAAGCATGAAACATGGAAAACTGGGTGTACTCATGAAGATGCAGGCAACTCCAATTCGTATGCCATAGTACCAATCTTTTGCAACACCTTATAAGGGCCATAGTACTTTGGTGATAATTTATTATCCTTCTTGGCTTGCTTGAGGGACATATGT
>ML801220.1:229921-248062 GCA_009831015.1 Picea engelmannii | reverse complement strand
CTGAAGTATCCATGTGATTGGGTCCTTGCCATCAAACTTCCTCATATCAATCTTAGGAACGTGGTTGGTCTTCAAACCAAAGTTGGAGTTTCTCCATTCTTGATTCACCTTCCTTGTGTCCTCATGATGAATTTCATGGGATGAATTTTCACTTTCAGGTGTCTTCTCTGTTACGAAATTTTTCAATACTTCCATGATATCCCCTTTTAAACCATCCATCTTAGTATCCAACTTAGCTTCCAGTGAATCCATCTTAGTATCCAACTTAGCTTCCATTAAATCCATCTTATTTTGTAGTTCATTTATGTCCCTATGCATTTCTTCACCTTCATCAAGAGTCCAAGTAGGATTTTCTGAAGGCTTATTTGGTGTAGAAGTTCCCTTTTTGGTGGCATGTTGGCCAAGTATCACTTTTGAACATTGATTTTGAGGTGGTTCTTCTAGACAATATTTCTTCAGTTGTATCTCCCACGTTTCAGCCCTTCTAGGTATGAAACTTTATTTTATGTAGTTCTCTAATATTTCTTCTCTACAATGCCAAAAGTCTGATCAAAATTGGATGTGCCAAGTGGAATTTACAATAACTTCCCCACAACTTTCTGATTTTTTGCCTTTCCAGGAGATCTCACTTGTATAGCGTGCCCCACACAAAATAATTGATATAAAATTCTGAAACTCACACCAGAAATACTACAGACTGTCCACGATCCAATGAAACCATTCCCACACAATTTGGATACTCTAGGAAGAAGTTATGATTGTTTTACCTAGAACACCTTCTTGAGACTAGTCAATAGGACTAGTAAGATACCCTATCTTACACAGGGTGTATCTACAAATTTAAGATGCCACAAAAGCTAAAATGTTTACCATAGATACCTTACTAATTTATTTAAATGGCCTCTGAAGTTCAAGGTCTAAAACATTATAGAAAGGATTTTATAGTGAAAATTCTGCAATGACTCAGTTCAGGATGATTCCAAATACCTATATTGTACAGGATATATCTACGAAAGTATAAGGCCTCAGGAGCTGAATTTTTAACCCAATGTACCTTGATCCATTTACTAAATATCCTCCAAGCTGTTACTTCTGAAACATTGTATAAAAAAAGTTATAGCGAAAATTCCAAGGTGTCTCAGATGTAGTAGCGAAACCCCAAGACCTTGAGCTCTGATACCATATGTTAAGAACCATATATCAATATAGCATAGAAAATCCTTAGAAAAAGTACTCAACGCCTTGAAAAAGAGATAATTTTAGATAATAATCCTCTTCAAGGGGGCAACCTCCTTTTACCCCACTTAAATGTTCAAGTACAAGATGATTCAAAATGAAAATGTCTCCTTGGTATATATAGGAGACTAGGAGGTATAATTACAACTAATGGCCTAAAGCCGACATAAATTAAATAACATTACTAATATAATATGTCCCAATTAAGGGGTAATGAGCCAATATTAGGGCTTAACAAGGAAGCTCCAACTCCCCTATTCTCTGGCTACAAACCCCTATGTTCTCCAGCTACAACCGAAAGGTGGATACAACCACCTGTCCTTGCCCCGTCCAACCGCCCTGAAGTAGAAGTAGAATGATGGAACAACTGTTACACTATCACTGTGATATATACCGCTGTAAACCCATACCAATAAACCTGAACCATGCATCAACCTATACCTCAACATGTAATCAACATGTACCATGAACAAATGCATCAACCATGCACCAACCTGTACCAAACAATATGTAATCAACATGTACCATAAACAAGTGCATCCAACCATGTACCAAGTATGTATCAATCATGTGTCAAATAATCATCAATTATGACTCATCAATATGTACCAACATCATCAACTATACACCTCATGTATGTGCCAACTCATCAACTACTTGTCTCAACCATGTACCTCAACCAAAATCCCTCATCAATATCATCATCCAAATATGATTTATAACTCTGTAATAGACCTGGTTTATATGATCACATACCTTCAAACCTTCCTTAAATTTAACAACAAGAGACTAGCATTTTCATCAAACGTTTCTTTAGTCTCACATGACTAGTTTTGGATTAGTCAACAACCCTAACTTGAAATAATCATATCTATGTACTTGTAATGAATAAATATCTGAAAATGATACACAATGTTATTCAGTGTGTTTTATGCAATTACTCCAGGTGTCACTACTTGGAACCTCTCATAAAAGGAGTTATAGAAAAAATGGCATACCTTTTTGAATTTTGGCTTATTCTAGAGAGAGAAATTGTAAAGAATTCCTCGCATGGAATGTTTGTTGAATGAATCTGAAACTGTTACAAAAAATACTAAAGCATGTAATCTAACCAACACTTTTGGTCTTACTGAATTTGGATTTGTTATGAATAAGTTATGACGTTTTTACCCGAAACACCTGTTTTAGACTAGTTTCAGGGCTAGCCACAAACCCTATTTTCCATGGAGTATAACTCCAAAAATACAAAGACCCACAAGCTAAAATTTTTACCACGGATACTTGGATATGTTTCCTCAATGGCCTAGCAATTTCATGGACTGAATCATTCTATAAAAAAGGTTATTGCAAAAATGGTGAGATGACATGTAAATAACATACCTTAGAAAACATCATCAAAAGAATTTATCCTCCCTTGAATTCTGGCCTTCTTTTCTTCACCTTCCCTCTAAAATTCAGCTTAGATATCATTTGGTTACCTCAGTCACCTATAGATATTCAATATGCTCAAGTGTGATGTAAAATGAGAGGTATTTCCTCTTATTTATACTCTCCATCTTCTAGGTCACTTAACCCATTTATAGGTCACTTAACCTATTTTCCTCATTTTTAGGCTTAACCACTTTCCATAATTAGAAAGTTCTCCATTACTTTATCATTTAAATATTTCTCCTTGACTTTGTCACCTCACTTTATCATTTAAATAATATTTTTTTATTTTGTCACTTCACTTTATTATTTAAATAATTCTTCTTGACTTTGTCACTTTACTTTATCATTCAAATAATAATTTCTTCCTTGCAAGCTCTTTGACTTCTTTGACCTTTTGGGGATTCAAGCCAACATGTGAGGGTCCTCCAACTTCGTAAGGCCATAACTTTCAAACCGTGAGGAGTTATGTGATGTTCCACATACCACCAGAAATGACATGACATGTACTATCCATATAGAATAGTATTACCTTCAAATCTATTAAAACACATACGCTTATACATGAAACAACCTTGGGTCCATTACCCAAACCTTTGTGCTACTAGACTTTCTTCAAGGGTTGACATCAATGACAACCAACCTTAATCAACATAGCTCTCTATTTTTTATTATCAAAACTGTTTTCTCTTATGTTTTTTGGTTTTTCACTACATTTTTTGTGATTGCTTTGAAATTTTAAAATTAAATACATTTACACTAAATTAATTAAAAATATATTTGTTTTAATTAACATAAATGAGTTAATGTTAACTTATTATTACTTTTTTTGTTTTGCATATTTAAAAATATTATAAACTATTCAAAAAATAATTATGTTATCTCAAAAAATATATAGAAAAGAAAACAATTACCATAATTAGATGTTGATTTATTTTTGTGCATAAAAAATCCAATTTATCTATATGTTCTTTCTTTAATGCTCAACAAGTTAATTAAATGTTCATTATTTTATTTTATCTATGAGAAGTTAATTAAATGCTTATTATTTTATTATATTCATAAGAATGCTCACTATTTTACTTTATCTATATGAAGTTTATTATTATTATTTGAATTGAACATGTGAAATGAGGTGAGTCACTTTTTACTTTGATTCAATTTTAATTTAAAATATATTTATAATCTATTAACGTAAAGAAATTTAAATATATTTTATTTATCTTTTATTTTAAGTTTCATAAGTAAAAGTTGATTTGAGAGATAATAATTAATACAATTATTATCAATTAAAAAAAAAATATTTTTCATTTTTAAAGTCAATCCAAAATAATAATTGTTACATTCGTTTTTCTCTTCTTTTCAATGTGATCACTCCACCACCTATTTCAAAAACTCATCCTAACAAAGCAAGGCCCCCCAAAATCACCCTAGAGATCTTTTACGATTATATGGAATCAATAGAAAAAAGGAGAGAAGAGAGAGATGCCAAAATCCAAATAGAGTTAAAATCATTAGAAAAAATGAGTGAAGAAAGAGATGTAAAACTCCAAATAGAGTTAGAGACAATAATTGATAAAAAAAATTAAAGATACCATTCAAACTCAAATAGAGGATAGATTCTTAGGGTTCAAGAGTGAATTGCAGACAATGAAGGATATGATTCATGAAATGGAAAAACATAAACAATCAACCCAGGAAGGAGGGGTTGAAGAAAATCAAAACTTGAGAGATAGGATTAAAGAGCTAGAAGAAAAACTAACCAACAATTTGACCCTCATTAATATGAAAAACAAATTGCATATCAAACCCATCAAAGAGGAAATGGATAAGCTAATCGAACCGAACCATGAATGTAACAAAAGATCCTGGGACCTCATAATTTTTGGTATAAAATAACAACAAGACGAGGATACACTAGCAATAGTAAAAGAATAATTAAATAATAAATCACAAATTGATACAACTTACCTCATAGAAGCAAAGAGGCTAGGAAAAACAATTGATCATAAAGATAGGTTGATCCATGTCAAAGTAAGTTGTAATGACCATAAATATAACATACTTAGTAAATCTTCGAGCTTAAAAGGGTCATGAATATTTATAAATGAAGACCTCATTCCCGAAGACCAAGATGAATTAAGGAAGGAAGTTCAAAAGGTAAAAGAAGCCAGGAAAGAAGGAAAATGGGCAATAATTAGAAATCTAAAAGCTATTGTTAGGGACAGAGACCAGAAGGATAATAATAAATAGGAATTTGGGACACTTGAGATCCTTTTTTGGAAATGTTGTGGCTTTCCATGGCGCAAAGGTCCTATGATAAGTTGGATCCTGAATGATATTGATATTGTATGTCTAGTTGAAACTTGGGAGCATGAGGAGTCTAAGGTCCCTAACATAGAAGGATTTGTCCTCGGTCGGCATGGAACAAAAAATCCCACCGTAGAGGGATGGAGGCATAGCTTGTTATATTAGAAAGAACATTTCTCCTCACATTCAACTTCATAATATTGACCCTCTTAATCAGTACATTTGCATAGAAATTTCAGACACCAATGCTAAGAAGATGTATATAGAAATTTGTTATTTTTAACCTATTAATTCTACTTTTTATAAGAAAAACAATCTAAATAACAATTATCCCTATAATAATTTAGAACAAGATATTTATAGTTTGAAAAATGAAGGTAATATCCTTCTGCTAGGAGACTTTAATGCTAGGACTACAACTAAACAAGATACTTTTTTAAGTACTGATTCCAACCAAAATCCGTTATGGATAAATGAGGACCTTGTTTTATCTAATAGCTACAAAAGAAGCTCTAAAGACCTAATTGAGAAATTTTTTGGTACTGAGTTGGTCAATCTATGCATCTCTCAAGACCTAATAATTTTCAATGGAGTAATGAAGTGGCCAAACTCCAACGAAATGACTTGTATTTATGGGCTAGGTAGTAGTGTTGTAGATGATGTGATATTTGAGATCCCCGTTTTTCCAACCAAATAAAAACTTTTAAACTTTTAAATGACCATGAACCCGACTCTGATCATAAACCTTTAACCCTAACTCTAAACTTTTCCATGAACAAGAGCGCCATTGAAGAGAATTTTGAATTGAGTTTTGACAAAAGTAAATTTGACGTTTTCTTAAAGGATTTAAATAGTAAATTACATCTCCTAACTTATAAGGACAACATTTAAGAACTATATCATAATTTTACAACTACCCTTTCCACTTCTATTAACAAGTTCTCTTTCGAGGTGTCCTGTAAAAAGAATAATATAACGACCAACCCTTGGTATGATAAAGAATGTAAAATTGTTAGGAAATCCATTAGGGATTTTTCTAATGAGTCCTTAGAAATTGATAAGATCAATACGTAAAAATCCCTAATTAAAAGAAAAAAAAAGGTACTATATCAATAAAAGGCAAGAGCAACTTTCAGATCCTAAGAAGTTCTGGAGCCAAATTCTAAACCGCAATACTAAAGAAAATAATGTGATTCCCTTAAGGGACTGGAATTCCTACCTTAAAAGTCTTTACGAGTTCCCTAATTCCATGGACACCATTCTTGTTGTCCATGCATAGAAGCGCCATTGAAGAGAATTGTGATAATCAAAGGAATCTTCGCTTTGACAAAAGTAAAGTTGACATTTTCTTAAAGGATTTAAATAATAAATTAAATATCCTAACTCATAAGGAAAACATTGAAGAAATCTATCATAATTTTACAACTACCCTTTCCACTTAGATTAACAAGTTCTCTTTCGAGGTGTCCTATAAAAAGAATAATAGAACGACCAACCCTTTGTATGATAAAGAATGCAAAATTGATAGGAAATCCATTAGGGATGCTTCTAATGAGTCCTTAAAGCTGTATAAGATCAATATGTACAAAGCCTTAATTAAAAGGAAAAAAATGTACTATATCAATAAAAGGAAAGAAAAACTATCACAACTATATAAGTTGGATCCTAAGAAGTTCTGGAGCCAAATTCTAAACCACAATACTAAAGAAAATAATAGGATTCCCTTAAGGGACTGGAATTCCTACCTTAAAAGTATTTACGAGTTCTCTAATTCCATGGACACCATTCCTATTGTCCCTACAAAGGAAGAAGTTTTTTCTTTAGATGACATAGAGTTCATGGTTAAGTGGCTTGCAAACGAGAAAGCTAAGAACATTGAAGGCTACCAGGCTGAAATTTTTAAAATCGGAGGGCCTATCCTTATCCCTCACATACACAAGATCTTCAATTTAGTAGTCAAGCAGGGCTTCCCTAAACCCTGGATGCAAAGCCTCATTGTTCATATTTTTAAAAATTGGGATAGAAGCATTCCCTCTAATTATAGGACCATTATGATTAGCCTGATTTTAGCCAAGCTTTATAGAATTATTTTGGAAAATAAGATTAGCCTCTCGCTAGAAAGTCACAGTAAAAGAGGTAAAGGACAAGCCGAGTTTAGGAGATATCATTCAACTGTGGATCATTTTATTACCTTTAGGATCATTGTAGAGGAGTTTTGCAATACTAAAACCAATCTTTTTTGTTGTTTTGTTGACTTTAGAAAAGATTTTGACATGGTTCCTAGGAAAAACCTTTGGAATAGGTTGGAAGAGATAAAAGTGCCTCTCGAGTTGAGGCCTGTTGCAATAAGGATGTATGATAACAGTATTTCTAAGTTTAAAAACACTGTGGTTTTCTTCCATTTGGGTTTCAACGTAAATTCTGGTGTAATGTGTACTTGATGTGATGTTGCTTATATTTATATGCTCATGATACACTGATATTATATTCATGATATAATGATGATATATTGTTGATTAAGTTGAAGTTTATATATTGTGGTTAAAAGTGGTAAAAGTGCTCATACTGATTCACCCCCCCCCCCCTCTTAGTATTCCAATACGATCAACACACTGATTCTTTTATTTCGTAAAACCCCTGCGGGGAAACATCCACAACCCCAGCCAATGCGACCACTTGAGGGAATTTATTAACGCAAAAGAAAATACATTATACATAGTTTGTAACAATCAATCAAGGGAAAATTATCCTCCATGTTCTTTAAATAGAGATCATGGACCAATCGACTACTAAGCCATAGATCAATGTAGCCATTAAGATCAAGGATAATATGAGTCGTCAGATCACTCTATGTCAGAAACATATCGTGACCGTCGGATTACAAATGCATACTAATACATACTAAAGAAACACACTAAGAAACATACTTTAACCTAATGACCCATTAGACCTAGTTGATCTTAACTAACTCCTATGTGTCTAAATATCCTAACATCCCCCCTTAAGAACAACTTGGGATAGGATTGAAGGATTTACAAAGGTGGCACAATAGGAGAAGGATGGATTCATTAGAGCCTATCCCCCTTAATAACAACTTCATGAACTCCTAACATACATCAAAGTTTTGAAAACTTCACTTATGTAAGATACTTTGTGAAAATGTTCGCAACTTGATCTTTTATAGGGAAAAAGAGAACTTCAATACCTCGATCATGAATGCACCTTTTCTTATGAAGTGAATATGTATATTGATGTGTTTGTTGCATTGATGTTGAAATGGATATTTGGTGATCTTGGTGGCACTTTAATTGTCGCACGAGAGGGTGGTTGGATGTTTTTATTGGAATCCAAACTTTGAAAGGATCTGTCGAAGCCACAAGGATTCTTGAATTGCATTAACCATTGCTTGGTACTATGCTTCTTCTAAAGAAAGATAAATAGCATATTGTTTCTTATAATCCCAAGTGATAAGTCCATAACTAAGGTTGAAAACATAACTTGTAGTAGACTTCCGATCATCAAGGTCATCGACCCAATATGAATTAGTGGAACCAACCAAAAAAGGAGTCCCCCATGAATTGTAATGTATCCCAAACTGAACTGTACCCCAAACATACCAAAGTATCCTTTTAGCTTCTTTCCAATGGATTTCATGGGGTGTTTGCATATACCAGGAAACAATACCAATAAAAATGGAAATATCAAGATGGGTATGAGTCAAATATAAGAGGATACCAACTAATTGATGGTACAAGGTGGCATCAACTTCGGGAGAAGTACAAGTGGTAGAAAGTTTGACTCCAGATTGGAAGGGAGGAGGGAATGATTTAGAATCCTGCATGTGAAAGTAGCGAAGAAGGTCACAATCATACCTAGAATGGGAAAGAAATATTTGTTCCTTGGTTTGCAATACTTGGAGGCCAAGGAAATATTGCAAATATACTAATTCTATCATTTCAAAGTTCTTTTTTAGGATGGTTTTCACATAAGTTAAAATTTTAGAGTCACTATGAGTGAGGATAAGGTTATCAACATAAAGAAAAAGTGTTATGATATGGATTCCTACTTTATTGGTATAGACATTAGGGTCAGAATTGCATCTAGAAAAGTTGATGTCAAGAAGAAAGTTATCCATTTTGGCAAACCAGGCTCAAGGAGATTACTTAGGACCATAAATAGATTTCTTAGTGAAACAGACAAGGTTGGAGTCATTATGGACATAGCCAGGAGGTTGTTCCAAAATCCCAAGTAGGGCTAGGTATCAAATTTTTTAGGGCTTGGAGAATTCGAACCTCTGACCTCATAGCATGCCCAACAAACTTAACATACCTCTGTTAATCATAATGGCCAATGGCTCCATCAAATATTTGAATGGGAATAAATATATTTATTATGATGTAAATGTAATGAGACAAAGAAATGGAGTCTATGGAGCTTGACCCATGGACCTCCCACCATAACCAACGTCTTAACACATAAATCACCTACCAATGCACAACCCATGGTGCTTGTTACAAACAACCTGCGAATATTATTAAGTATTGATGTCGACGTTAGCGGAAGGTATGGGTACAGTTGGGGGCTCGCACCCTATTTATGGGCACAAATATTGAGACATACATAGATCTCGAGACAGAGTATGGAAGAATGGTATGGATGTCTCGATTTGCATGCCAAGAGAAAGCCAAGTTTTGGTGTGGTCTTGATTTGCGTGTCAAGGAGCACTATATCCAAACATAGGCACTTTTATTCTCATTTTTCTTTTTTTCTCGAGAGGAGCACGATGGTGATGTTATTTTTGTGCTAATATATTGTCTATGAAATTATTATTCCATATTTCCATTAATGATCGCCATAATGCATTGTTTGACATGTAAAGAGGGTAAAATTGAGCCGGTTTAGAATATGGTCAATATTATACTCATTTTTCATATAATTTTGCAAGGAAGTCAATAGTAAAATCTATTTTTGAGTTTGAGTAGAGAACTTGAAGAGTGACTTCAAATTTGGCTTTGTAAGTCCATTTTTTTATTATTGTAATTTGACATTTGAGATTATGAGAAGCAATTTCATTGTTTAAAGGAAACTCATAGATGTAGTAAACTCTGCCATCAATATTGCATATTTTGAGTTCTTTTATTTTCTGATGTGTTAGCTCATTAATCTTCAAATTAATCATTATTTTATAAGGTTTTGCATAATAATCACATCATCATGTGTTTTGAAAATCACCTCAATACGATCAAGAATTATTCTAAATCAAGTTAGATGTTAATATGGGTTATTAAAGATTAAGATTAGTATATAAGGATTTTTAGATCAAGTGGTATGAGAGCTAGTTTTGACGTGTATTTGTAGGTTGATGTGATGAGGTTCAAGACTCAAGTTGGTGAAGGTGTTTGAAGGTTCTCAGTATAGATATTTCATTGTAGAAGACAACATGAGTAAATCTCTCATGAAGTTAAGGCTGTAGAAGGACATTAATTGACAGATTCAAAAGGAGAATTCTGAATTAAAGATGCATCTACAATCTCTCAAGGAGGAGACGCAGAATCTTCAAGATCGATTGATATGTCATGAGGAATTACATAGAGGTATTTTTCATGAGTTGTAAAGGAAGTTGTAGACTAAGGATCAGATATTGGCACCACCGTTCTATGAAGTTGGGAAAGTAGAGAGTAAAAAATCTCCAATAGAGACTATCTCCTTCAGAAGGCATGGTCAAGAAAGATGGTTCCTCGTATTATTGTTTTTCCCATGAATATGGAGAATGCTCAAGGATGACTGAAGTAAGGAGAACTTCATATGAAGATCTTCTTCATAAATAAGTTAGTATTACCTTCCATCCCAGGGAAAGGTAACAAATGTAAGAAATCTCTAGAAAGAGATGTGCATTCTAAAGAGAGAGTGAAGACATTTCCCACTGGTAAGATTGATAAGAACATATGGTATACATATCCATGTGCTTCTTGTGGAACTAATAACCATAATATGGAGAAATATTGAAGAATACAATATATGAAAGAAAATCCATCCAAGAAGAAGGATAAAGGTAAATGTCATTTCTAAAAACAAAGGAAAAGGGTGAATGACAAGAAGGGATCGTGATTCCAATATGGGAACAAGACACTTTGCTCTTATTTTGGTAAGAGTGGACATCATATTGATAAGTGTTGGACACTTTATCCACACTTATGTCCAAAGAAAAACATGAAATATGTAAGGTCACTTGCAAGAAGATAGGTAGCAACCCCAAGTGAAGTTAATAGTCTTGTTGAGAGATTCGAGAAAGAATACTTCTTAATGGTTGGTCTTAATAGAGTGACATATGGAGACATGAAGGTATGGTTCATGAATAATGGCTCATCTCGCCACAAGATAGGGATGAGATTTGTATTCTTGAATTTCTCTAAGATCGACATAGATTTCTATGTAGGATCTGGAACTAACACCAGAAAAGTAATAAGAGGGTTTTGATATGTAATATTATAGCTCGAGTCAGTAGGATTATGGGAATATAACATATGTTATATGTTCCATATGTGTAGTCACATTCCATGATGGATAGGTACTTGTGTATTCAAGGGAAGCTACTCGAGACACAACAATAGTGCTTGGTGTTCATAAGGAGAGGTTATATAGGTTACTACGAATGCCTATAATAGGATCTAATCGTTTCTTGAATTCAAAATCATATTAAGAATAAGATTATGTGTCAGATTCAACATCAAAGTCAGAGGCATTGTCAGAGAGAGGAAGTTGTGAGACTCCCTCCAGTACTAAGGGAATAATGAATCCATGAAGAAAACCACCTATCAAAAAATATTTCATTGTAAATATGTATATTTGTAAATTTGCAAGATAGTATGCATATGTAAATTCCTTTTCTAGGTCTATTTATATTGTTGTATTAGAAGGCCTGTAATCCACTCATTAGAGAATGTTAAGGGTGAGAGGAGTCTTGTAATATTTCTATATATCCACCTTGTACATTATTAAGAGTGAGAGTATTCTTGTAAGGTTTCTATATAGCTTCTTTTTTCTAGAGTGAGAAAAGTCTTATAGGGATTTCTATTTAGCCACTCTTTGAAAACTTATAAGAGTGACAGGAATCTTATAGACATTTCTAAGTCTTTCGATAGCAGTGAATATAATAGTAATTGTATTGTTATCAACTAAGAACTTCATATGGATCGAATTGTCAAAGTCAACATTCTTATTTTGAAGTACCGAAGGCGAAGGAACAGAAGGATGCAGGTAGTTGGAGCATGTAGATCGAGAGTAAGAAGAGCATCATAGTAATGTAAATATTCATATAGATGGTAGAGATAAGAGGTGCATAGTTGTAAATATGTATGTTGTTGCTATGAAATCTCTAAGATATAATATCATGCTCGTATAGATGTATACCTTGATAAGAAGAAAATCAAACAATACAAATGTATACGAAGCATATGTTTAGAATTGCTTTCAGGGAAGGAGAGAGGAAATGGATAGGGAGTTCATTTAGATTTCCTATAGATACATAAAAAATATAGGAATAGTGAGTCCATATGGGAAATGCATAGATCAACATTCGACCTGGTTTCATGATTTCTGAGATAGACTATCTTCATTAGAGAAGAAGATGGGAGTGGATGTTGAGTACTTGATTCATATTCAAAGATTGCAAAGATTCAGTAAGTAGACTTTTGTTGTGAAGGAATATGTGAGATAGAACCAGATATGTATTTAATTAGTTTCAGTTGCCAAAGAGCCAGAGTTAGAGCCATATTTTAAAATAAGACATAAGTACACTGATCTAGTATCCAAGATCCAAGATAAAATTTAGTCCCAGAATATTCAGCAAGGTGGAAGAGTGAATAAGCTTCATCGTCACTAATTTATTGAATAAGATCATTTTAGTAAGGTGAAAGAGTGAGTAAGATTTATCATCACTAATTTGTTGAAATATTCATACTTTTGGAGGACCAAAAGTTCCTTAGTGGGAAGGTGTGATCCAGGAGGATCCAAAATGCTCACAGAGGTCTAGGAGGATTCAGAACGCTCAAAGAGGTCCAATAGGATCCAAAAATGCTCAAAATTTGACCATCTCAAATGTTTTCGAAAATGATTTCATTATGTAGAGCTCTGCGATAGATTTCCAACGATGCAAAAATTTCCTCAAACAAAGTTCATATAACCAACGACTTAAAACATAAACCTTAGACCACCCACCATAAACAAAAACTTAACACATAAAGAGCCTAACAATGCACCACCCATGGTGCTTGTTACAAACGACCCATGAATATTAATAAGTATTGATTCTGACATTAGCGGAAGGTACGAGTATGCTTGGGGGCCCACGACCTATTTATGGGTACAAATATCGAGTGTCACATCCTCGCTATAATCCCTAGTTTAATTAATTCTTATGTAGATATAATATGTTGTTACAGCCAAGCGATGTAATATGAAAACTGTATTTCCTTTTTTTTTTAATAAAATGTGATGCCAACTGCTAAGGGGACATGGATAAGATATGGGGGATGAATTAATCCACGGGGCGGGTGGGAGTGTCTAGGATAATGTCCAAGAGGGGTCCAAGGGGGGAATACCCATGTATATTAATTTAACCCATTTTCCTAAATTTGTTAATTGTATATGAACCTTCCCATTTCTAATTGAGTGTTCCCAAAGCTAATCATTGAATACATGTAAGAGGGTGGGTGTGAGTGGTCACATCCCAAATTTATTGGTCACATGGGGGTTGAGTACAATCATCTAAGGGAAGAGTGTGATTCAAGAAAGACAATCCAAAGAGATGAAATTTGGATGGGTGGAGACAACGATTTTTCAGTAAGCCAAGTTTGTGCATGGGAAACAGGGGGACAGAAAGAAATAGAGCTTGAAGTTGATGCAACCATGGAGAGTGAATTATAGAGGATGAAGGAGCGTAATTAGAGCGAATTGGAGTTGGAAAATTGAAGAGCTATATTTCAGGTCTGAAGAGTGAACTCCTGGGTGAGTTGCACTGAAGCAACAAGTGTTTGTTGCTAGTTTGTTGATAGTTTTCCTAGCAACAATTTCCCTTGAGTTCCCAGCTAAGATATTTTCCTAGTTGCATGTCACAAAGAGACCTTGATAAATGAATGGGATGCCCGAGGGACTGAGATGAGTGAAGGGGTAAATTCCTCAAGTTGGAAAAGGCAAGGGGAAGAGAGCTGGTGGAAAATCGGGGTAGTTGTAGGAGAATATCAGTTGGGTTCAGAGTTCTATGAGTTGTGAGTGGATTGTGAGAGACCACCCGCCTTTGTGGATTTTTAGTCTCATCTCGGGGGTGACTGAATGTTGATATCTGGAATTGTCAGTGTATGGTTGGGTGGAATGTCTGTCTCAAGCATCTGGTTGCACAATTGTTGTGAAAATATAATTGTTTTATCTTGTTGTTGTGTTAAATTACGTGTTTAATTGTTGTGCATGAACTCTTTGTATTTGGAAGTGATTTATATGTTGTTGTAATGAGTTGTTTGGTTTCATTTCATGTTGATTATTAGCAGGATATAGATGATTCTATTTTTTGGTTATAGACAATAGCTAAATTTGTTTTAATTCATAGTTGAAAGCTACAGGAAATTGGTTAGTTGTAATGAAATCATTTAGTTATCATAAATTTCATTTATAAGAGTATTATGCACCATCATTTCTCTTGGTTGGGTTGGGGGACGCTACATTATGGTATCGGATCTCTGGTTCAAGCACCAGACTTGTATGGGCCAAGATGGTTGCAAATTCGTGAAATTTTTTCATTGCATATATTGTCTGTGACTGATTTGGGGAAAAAATGAAGAATTTAGAGAGAAACCCCCAAATCCGTGGGAAAAATCTAAGTTTGAATGACTCCAGACGGTTTAATAAGGTTAATGGAGTAGAGTGGTGAATTTTCATATCGAAATTCGACCTGGAATGGTCAAAATTTGAGTTTTAATGGTTTCTTAAAGAGTTACAATCAGTTTGGTGGATCAACGACTGAGATCTCTTTTGAACTCGAGATTGACGACTAGGATTCACTATGATAAATTAAAAAAAAATTAATGTTTCATTCGTTTGAAAGGTTGATCATATTAACGACTAAGATTAAATCGGGGATTGTGAAAGGGATCAAATCGACAATTCAGATGAATTAGAGAAAGGCCAAAATTTTACTAAGTGTTAAAGTTAACCAAGAGAAATCATCGACAACAGATGGATGGATTGGATGAAATGAAAAAGAGTTTGGGTTAGACATAAAAAATCTTTGAATGTTGATGGCCAATGGTCGGTGGTCGATCAAATCTGACAAAGTATTTTCAGTTGTTGGCAAACATTATCGATGCCCAATGGGGAAAAGAGGATGATGATGTCATCATCCACGTGCCATGCCACATCACCCAATTTGACACCTCGGGATGATGTGTCATGCCATGTTAGCATCCACATGTCATTCCACGTCAGCAGTTGCCACACCAGCCAAAAACATTGGTCGATGGTTAAATCAACTGATTTGGGAAAGTGTTTGAAGGTCATCGGGGATCAACGATCACCGATGGGACGATGGTTGGGAATCAACAAATTCAATGGAGATTTTTTAATTCACCAAAAAATATCGTCGGTGGTCGGTTTAAGAGTTGTTTGAAAATCAATTGTTTTGGAAATGGATTGATGACCGACGGTCGAATTGATAGCTTTGGAAAAACGTTTTGCACACCCAAAGAATGATATCAATCATCGATGGTCGAGAAGGTCAAATCAAGGGTTTCTCTGTATCGTGATTTGAGATCAATGATTGATATTTAAAGAACTGTTGCAGTAATAAAACAATGAATTTTGTGTGAAATGTTCCGAATTTTTCATATTTTTGAAGGTCATTAACTCGTGGATCATTTTTTAGGCCCTAAACAACATTTTTAGAAAGTCAAACCCCATGAGAATAGGTACCAAAGTACATTTTTTATCAGAATATCAAATAAAATAACTCAAAGAGAGCTATCCAATGAGCTAAATGGTTCATGAAACGAAACTTGTATGAGAAAGTTACAACCAAAACAGTGAGGCTAAACTTTTGGCACCAATATTTCTTCCGGAGGGCATAACTCTATGCTCTGAACTCTGTTTTGGGTACATGAGTAGTCGATGGAAATATTATTATTCATAGAAGCTAATGGTGGAGTCATATTTTGGTTATGGATAACTGAAAATGTGCAGGAAGAGAAATAAGACACCTTTAGCATACATGAGTAAATTGAGTAAAACAACTTAAACATCTCCAGACCATAACTTTCATCTCAGAGCTTAGATTTGAGCAAAGAAATAGTATTGGGAAAGGTCTTAAGGAGTAGAAAACATATATCAACCTAGAATTTTGATTTGGGCAATTAAATTTCTCAGAAATTAATAAATAGATTTCTGTAGTAGTAAAAGGAGTGGAATTACAACATGTAGTTGTTGTATCTTTTCACTCATAATTCATATTCAGGCATGAGTACAGTCATTGGGAAGTTTTTTTGGGGAGGGATACATCAAGCAAATGAAAATTTGAATTGGTGCAATGTGCCCTTCATAAATTGATGAATAAATAACATGTATTCTATATGATAAAATGTTTTATGCTATGCATATTTCTAACAGTAATTATTACATGCACATTTCTTATAGAATTAGAGGTACAAAAAGAATCTTTAGCTCATATATGAGGAATATATTTATGGAAGATGCTCTAGGATATTACATCCATGAGGAAGAGATCATAGGTCTGCATGTCAGCATGGGGAATGCTAAGACAAATTCAAATGGAAGAAGAGATAAGAAAGAGCTTGTCACTATGAGAAGCTTGCATAGGGAAGTGAAAAGCTATAGGGATGATAATGAAAGGATTATGAAGGCTCAGGAAGATATACATAAGAGATTGAATATGTTGCATAAGAAATTCAACAAGGATTCTATCACCAAGAAATAATATAGTGCTAGATAAGTATCAACATCTAGATCCCATAGCAAAAGGGATGATCATGGAAATGATAGGTAGTCAAGAAGAATGAGTAGGCACCATCATTATCCAAGGTAGTCCACTAGAATAACTTGTGCAAGCTTAGGGCCAGGGAGAAGCCCAAGTGTGTCTCCTTTTCAGAGGAAAAGAAGAATGTCTGAGGGATACATATTGCAAGGTGAACTCAGGAAAATAAAGACAACTACTTTCAATGGTGAACAATGGAAGGGTGAAAAGGTCGAGGCCTGGATGTTGGAAATGAATAAATATTTCCATCTGCATGATTACCCCTCCCATGTAGAAGCTAGGATTTCCACATACTAATTGCAAGGGAAGGAAACCATGTGGTGGGATTAGCTTAATCAAGCCACGAACCTTGAGAGAAAAGGATATCATGGAGGCAATTCAAAGGATATTTCCAAGAGAAATATTTGTCCGAGCGTTACTATGAAATAAAAATGAAAGACTTCTTTGAACTCAAGTTGGGAACCATAACAATGGAGGAATGTGAGAAGCGGTTCTTTAAATTGTTGATGTATGTTGACTTCATAAAATATGAGAAGGTTAAAATCCAAAGGTTTCTAAGTGGGTTACCCTCCTTCTATAGTGACAAGATTCAATATGACAATCCCAATACCTTGGAGGAAACCATAAGGAAATAAATGCACATTTATGAGCAAAGCAAAGAAAGGCCAGTGTTCCAAAAGGATTGGAATGACAAGATGAAAGGAAAAAAGGATCAAAGTAAGAAAGGTTTTAAGCCACCCTTTTTTAGAAATAAATCCCAAGAAAATTAGAAAGATCAAGCAACCCAAAATGAGCAAAAGAATGCAAATTCATTTGGGAAAAGACCAAGGAAGCAACTTGTTCAATGTTGGGGATGTGAGAGAAATCACGTATATAGGGACTTCCTTCACCAAGGAGAAAGAATGAGGACTTTCGAAAACATTCAAGAGGCTGAAACAATGGAAGACATGGGAGGAAACATGATAATTATTTATGCATCCATGGACAACAATGTTACAGGTATGAACTAACTGAGAGGGGGGGGTGAATCAGTTAGTGTAGATTATTAACAATTTACTCTCATTTTTTAACTTTGAATCATTAATCTTAGTGGCAGTGAGTCTTTACTGTGAAATCCAGAGTTATAAACATAA
>ML801220.1:218323-228727 GCA_009831015.1 Picea engelmannii | reverse complement strand
AGGGGCTAAGAGGAAAATCAATGATTTGGTTAAAGATTGTCAAATAGACATGAATGGACTCAACACGAAGGTAGATGTAAACATCATACCATTGGGTTCATATCACTTTCTAATTGGCATGGATTGGTTGGAAAAACATCATGTTGTCCTACATTGTTACAACAAGACAATCACATGTCTTGATGAGGAAGGGCAGCAAGGCAAGATTCAAGGCATTCGAAGAGTTGTAGTTGTTAGAGAGATTTCAGCTATGTAGTTCAAGAAGATATTTAGGAAAGGATGTTAGATGCTTGCAGCCCATATGGAGGAGGTAACGAAAGACAAAGTGGAAAGCATTGCAGACCATCCAGTCTTGAGGCATTTTGAAGATGTTTTTAGAGAAATTCCAAGATTGCCACCAAAGAGAGACATTGATTTCTCTATTGATTTTGTGTCAGGAGTTTCCCCAGTGTCTAATACACCTTATAGAATGGGCACACCATAACTAAAAGAGTTACATATTTATCTTGATTTTTTTTTAAAGAAGGGGTATATATGCCCAAGTGTGTCACCTTGGGGAGCCCCGGTTCTTTTTATGAAGAAGAAGGATGGAACCTTAAGGTTGTGTATTGATTTCAGGAAGCTTAATAAGGTTACCATAAAGAATAAGTATCATTTTCCCATAATTAATTATTTTTTCGATCAACTAAAAGGTGCAAGAATATTTTCAAAGATTGACTCAAGATTAGGCTATCATCAAGTAAGGATAAATGAAGAAGACATCAAAAAGATAACATTCAGAACAATAAATGGGCATTATGAATTCACAGTAGTACTATTTGGACTATCAAATGCCCCAAAATTCTTTATGTGTTTGATGAATGGAATGTTCAGGGAGTACCTAGACAAGTTTGTAATTGTGTTCCTCGATGATATCCTCATCTACTCTAAATCAGAAGATGAACATGAGAAACATTTAAGAATGGTGTTGCAAGTTTTAATATAGCATAAATTGTATGCTAAGATAAGTAAGTGCATATTTTACCAAAAGAATATTCACTACTTGGGGCATATAATTTCAGTAGTAGGAATAGAAGTTGATTGTGAGAAGATAGGGGCCATTAGAAGATGGAAAAATCTAAATAATGTCATAGAGTTTAGATCATTCATAGATTTTTCTAGTTATTACCAAAGATTCATAAAAGGTTTTTCAAATATTTCAAGTCCAATCACGCATTTGCAAAAGAAGGGAGTGAAGTTTGAATGGACTTCCAATTGTGAAGAGAGTTTTCAATAGTTGAAGGGAATGTTGACAAGTGCACCAATATTGAATATTGAAAATCCAAATGAAGATTTTTTTGTGTGCACTGATGCATGCAAGGAAGGACTTGGTGGATTTCTCAGTCAAAGGGACCATGTGGTATGCTATGAGTCCAAAAAATTAAAAGAGCATGAGGGGAATTATGCAACACATGACTTGGAGTTAGTAGAGATTGTACATGCATTGAAAATGTGGAGGCATTAACTTATGGGTAAGAAATTCGATCTAAGGATAGACCACTATGGTTTGAAGCATTTGTTTGGACAACCAACACTAAATTCTAGGCAAAATAGATGGCTAGAATTTTTGAGTGAACATGACTTTGAAATTAAGCATATAAAGGGAAAGGAAAATCAAGTGGTTGATGCACTCAACAAGATATCTTATGAAGTGCACATTGCATCCTTTAGCATGTCTATGACAGATATGAAAGACAAATTTTTTGTAGCAGCAAATTCAGATCATAATTATTTAAAAATGAAAGAGATATTACAACAAGGTAATTTTCAACAGAAATTTAATTATTATGAGCTGAAAGAAGATGAAATTATCATTTACAAAGGTAAGGTGTATGTGTCAAATTTCGTGGAGTTGAAAAATGCAGTGTTTAAGGAGATTCATAATGTGCCATATGTCGGGCACCCAGGATATCAGAAAACAATTACAGTAGTAAGAAGCCAATACTTTTGGCCATGAATGAAGAAGGAAGTGGCTAATTACATAGCCAGATGTCTAGAATGTCAAAAAGTAAAAACATAAAATACACACCCAACATGTTTTCTACATCCATTTCCCATTATGGAATGGAATTCAGAATTAATTACAATTGATTTTATTACTAATCCTCCCAAAATAGTGAAACAACATGATTCCATCACGGTGGTGGTGGATAAATTAACTAAAGAAACAAATTTTATTCCAGTAACGACTACACACAAGGCCACAAATATTGCATATATTTATATGAAAGAAGTTTCTATGCTACATGGAGTGCCTAAGGAAATAGTTTCAAATAGAGATCCAAAGTTTACTTCTAATTCTTGGAAGGGTTTGTTCAATGGCTTTGGAACAAATTTAAATCTTAGTACAACATATCATCCAAAGTCAGATGGGAAAATAGAAAGGACTAACATGATAATTGAGGACATGCTTAGAATGTATGTGATGGATCAACCATCAAAGTGGGAATATTATATTCATTTAGTTGATTTTTCCTACAACAATGGGTATCAGGCCTCATTGAAAATGAGTCTGTTTGAAGCATTGCATGCTAGAAAATGTAACACACCAATGAGTTGGTATAATCCAGTAGACAAAGCAATTGTTGGGATAGAATTGTTATAAGAAGTGGAAGAGAGATGGAAAAGATAAAGTAGAATTTAAAGGCTGCCCGAAATAGGTAGAAAATTTATGCAAACAGGAATAGAGTTTTCAGAGATTTTAAATTGGGAGAACATGTGTTCTTAAAAGTAAAGGAAAAGAGAAGTTATATAAGATTAGGAAGTTGCTTGAAGTTGGTAGCAAGATATTGTGGGCCTTTTGAAATATTAGAAAAGATAGGACCATTTTCATACAGGTTAGATTTTACTGCATCCATGAGACTTCATAATGTATTTCATGTATCATTGTTAAAGAAATATGTTCATGATCCTAACCACATAATTGATTGGAATGTGATCCAAGTGGTGTAAGAAGGGGATTTCTGGGTGGAACCAATACGCATCTTGGACCGGAAGGTCAAAGTGCTCAGGAACAAAGCCATAGGGATGGTAAAGGTTCAATGGACCTGGTATGGTCCTGAATATGCTACATGGGAGCATGAATAAAAAATGCAGGAAGAATACCCATGAATGTTTGACAGTTTTGAATAAAACATTATGCAAGACTTTGTTTTGAGTAGCTAGAGTTCCAGAACCACATCTCAAAGTCCTAGCCAACTGTGTTGGGGACCTTGATAAAAGAATGGCTCATTCCTTGAATTATCATTTATAAATGGATAGTACATACCTTGGGTTATCCTTGATAAACCAATGGTGCATTCCTTGGGTCGGCGAGTTGAGGGAAATATGAGATCTTGGTTGGAGCTCTTGCTGGAGTTGTTAAATTACAAAAGTTTTTATTTCTAGGTATTGTGATGTAAATTTTCATATATATATATATCGACATAGAGTGCACCGATGGTGAAAAATTGTAGGGGAGGAGGAATGTAACATTCCCACTATAATCCCTATTTTAATTAATGATTATGTAGATATAATATGTGGCTACGACCAAGCGATGTAATATGTGAATTGTATTTCCATGTTTTATTAATAAAATGTGATGTCGAATGCTAAGGGGACATGGAAAAGAGATGGGGGATGACTTAATATGCAAGAGTGGGGGTGTATAGGATAATGGCTAAGAGAGGTCCAAGGGGGAAATATCCATGTATATTAATTTAACCCATTTTCGTAAATTTTCTATTTGTGTATGAACCTTCCCATTTCTGATTGAGTGTTCCCAAAGCCAATCATTGAATACATGTAAGAGGGTGGGTGTGAGTGGTCATGTCCCAAAGTTATTGGGCACATGGGGGTTGAGTACAATCAGCTTGGGGAAGATAGTAAGTCAAGAAAGACAATCCAAAGAGAGGAAATTCAGATGGGTGGGGACAACAATTTTTCAATAAGTCAAGTTTGTGCATGGGAAATAGGGGAAGAGAAAGAAACAGAGCTTGAAGTTGATGCAACCATGGAGGGAGAATTATAGAAAATATTAGAGTGTAATTGGAGTGAATTGGAGCTGGAAAAATGAAGAGGTTGGTTGTCATGCTTGAAGATTGAACTCTTTGGTAAGTTGCACTGAAACAACAAGTGTTTGTTGTTGATTTGCTGATAGTTTTCCTAGTAACAATTTCCCTTAAGTTCCAGCTGAGAGATTCCTAGATGTTTGTGCCAGAGAGACCCTAATAAATGAATGGGATACTTCAGGGAATGATATCAGTGAAGGGGTACATTCCTTGGATTGGAAAGGTCAAGGGGAAGAGAGTTTGTGGAAAATCAGGGTAGCTATAGGAGAATATCAGTTGGGTTGAGAATTATATGAGCTTTGAGTGGATTTTGAGATACCACCCTCTTTTGTGGATTTCTAGCCTCAGCTCGGGGTTGAATATATGTTGATATTTGGAAAAATTAGTCTATGGTTGGGTGGAATGTTCGTCCCAAGCATCTGGTTTCACAACTTTTGTTAAAAGATACATGTTGTATCTTGTTGTTGTGTTAAATTATGTGTTTAATTGTTGTGCATGAACTCTGTGTATTTGGAAGTGATTTATATATTGTTGTAATGAGTTGTTTAGCTGAATTTCATGTTGATTATTAAGAGGTTGTAGATGCTTCTATTTTGTGGTTATAGACAATAACTAAATATGTTTTAATTCTTAGTTGAAAGCCACAAAAAAATTGGTTAGCTGTAATGAATTCATTTAGTTAGCAGAAATTTCCTTTTTAAGAGTGTTCCACATCATAATGTCCCTCAGTTGGGATGGGGGGTGTTACATCGAGACATACACAGATAAAAAGGTGGAACAGATCTCGATACATATTAAGTAAGTATGGTATGGATGTCTTGATTTGTGTGGCAAGAGAAAGACAAGTTTTGGTGTTGTCTTGATTTATGTGTCGAGGAGCACTATCTCCAAACATAGGCATGTTTATACTCATTGTTCTTATTTTATTGAGAGGAGCACGATGGTGATGTAATTTTTGTGATAAGATATGTCTATGAAAGTATTAGTCTATATTGTCATTAATGAGCTCCATAGTGCATCATTTGGCTGTAACGAGGGTAAAATTGATCCAGTTTAGAATATGGTCAATATTATACTCATTTTTCTCATAATTTTGCAATGAATTCAATTGTAAACTCTATTTTTGAGTTTGATATGAAGAATTGAAGAGTGACTTCAAATTTTTCTCTGTAAGTCCATTTTGTATTGTAATTTGACATTTGAGATTATGAGAAGTAGTCTCAGTGTTTAAAGGAAACTCAAAGATGTAGTAAACTTTGTCATCAATATTGTATATTTTTAGTTATTTTATTTTATATTGTGTTATCTCATTAATATTCAAATTAATCATTATTATATAAGTTTTTGGATAATAAGCACATCATCATGTGTTATGCAAATCACCTCAATATGATCAAGAATTATTCTGAATCAACTTAGATGCTAATATGGGTTATTAAAGATTAAGATTGGTATCTGAGGATTTTTAGATCAATAACCCCCCCATAACTAGTCACATGGTGAGTTTATCACCCCCTCTAAGGGTCTTGGGGAGTGATGATCAAGGTTTATCCCTTCTTGTATATGGGTAGGGGGACGATGAAGCTCAAACAAGGCCAAAATCTCAAGAAAAAAGGTAGTATTTGGACCTCCAATTGATAGGTTTCTTCTTCAACATGTCGAGGGGTTATGACATACACTTTCTCATGGTGACGAAGTTACAACACTCAATTGCGAAAATTGGTAAAGTGTGAAACTTAGGTGTATAATAGATGTGACACTTAAGTGCGACATTTGGTAATGCGACACTTACAACACTTAAGTACAACATTTGGTAGTACAATACTTGCGACACTTACAAAAATGAAGTGCAACATTTTGTAGTACGACACTTAGATGTGTAACAGATGCCCTGTTATACCTATAAAACCCCCCTATGGACTACACTAGGGTTCAACGTGCAGGCAAAGCTAACCGTCTAAAGTCTCCTACTTTTAACAACTACCTCGACAATACCCCACATTCATGCATAAAATACAAAGTATAAGGATCCAGTAACTCTACCTTAAAATCCACATCTGATGTTGATCCTTTTGTGTTCAGTTGTTCCTCGACTGCAAATCTCCTCCCAAGGTCGACCTGCATTCACGAAAAGACAAACAAGAAACTACGAACATGCATCTTATATATGAATTAGTGGGTTAGAGGTCATAATAAAATGTAAATCAAACATAAAGATTGAACACATCATATGGCGGGACAAAAAAAGTACTTCTTTATATTAATCTCACAAAAGTCACTTACAAATGAGATCGTCGATTGCTCCTTGAACCTGGTCCGGGCTCCTCTTCACCAAGCTCCAACTGCTTCCACATATCTTTCTCCTCTCACAATTATCTGTAGGGAAATTGCATAGGCTTATGAATGAGGAAAAAGGGCAAGAATAGGGAATTTTGGCTCAAAACTCACAATGTGGCTGGAAATTCTTGGGGCAAGGGGGGGAAAGTGAAATGGGTAGAGTTTCACTGTTCTTATGCTTAGCTTTGGAATGATACCCCAACACCTCCTTTCATATGACAAAAAGGATGGTTATTCAGTTGGGTGACGGACTATAGGCAGTGGGACAACTGGAAAACTACCCAATAGCCCATAATCTCAACGAATTCCTTGCAACTTTTTAATTTTTACAACTTTTGTGAGTATACGCAGGTTGTAATGGAGAAGATAACATATGTACGCGATCTGTAGTGGTGAATAAAGCATGTGTATGTGGGAAGTAATGGTGCAGGGCACGTACATCTTAAAAAATGTGTTTTTTAAGAAGAGTTGTTCAGTGATAGCTTGGAAAAAATAGCAAGTAAGATGGCTTGATGCGAGGTGTGCATGTATGGTGTAATTTAGGGTTATAACAGATTCCCCCTAATGTGTGAGGTCAGAAGAGCATATGATGGCTAAAATACATTACAAATATTCACCAACATATGGAGCAAGTGAGCCCGGGACTGGAGTTCGGGAGGAGCCATCTACAAAAATAATAATTGTCTCATCGAGGCAGGGATACCCATGCTCGGGATGAAATAAATCATGGTTGCCAATCAAATACACTGCAAATCCATGTCATATAACTATATAAAGTTTATCCGTGGGAAATACACAATGGATATACATCTCAAAATCAAAGATATGCATGTATAGTATCCATCTTCAAGAAGCCAATGATGCCTGATGGCTGGAGATGAGGCCTTTAGAGCTCGAGAAACAACTTCAAGGTCTTCAAAACTCAAGTAGGATTGTAATGTGAGTGTATGAATTCACTACCTAGAGGTCTTCGATGGATTTTCGGGGAACAAACAAGAGGATCTCACTGATCAGGTAGAGAACTTCAGTGATTTTGAGGAAAGACTTGATTGGAATTTCAGGATGGTCGGGCATGAGGGAAAGAGACAAATTGCAGACAGGCAAACTAAAGTTGGGTAAAACTTCCCTTGGAAAATAGCATGACATATGATTAGACTCAAGCAACATGAAATTGACATAAGTTCACGATGCAGGAGGCAACACAAACTCTCCATGTGCTTGGAAGAATAACCAAATGGAGGACACAACTCTATGTAGCGAGAAAAAAGTTCCTAAGGTCATATTAAATCCCAATACTTGAAGAAAAATGAAAGGATGTGATTTTTCCAAGGGAGACTCATTGTGATGCCATAAAAATAAAATACTTTTCCCGTCCTCTTTTTGGGATATATTTGATTTTTTTTCCTTTTTCAATAATTTTGGAAATCTTGAAAAATAATAAAAGAATGCTACGTTAAAAAGGAGGAACGAGTGTCGAAAGCATACTAGTTCCAAGAGCAAGGAGACATGTGCAGGGAAATGAAACTCAGGAAAATTCCTCCATGGGTCAAGGTGTCAATATGCAAAGGCAAAGTGCTACAAGGCTTGCATATAAGGCATGCTTCAAAGGTTCAGTTGAGAGAAACATGGAGTCAGAATTAGGCCAAAGACACAGAGATGAAAATGTGATTAGTAAGACACTATGATAACATTCGTCAATGTAATTTTAATGATCCCAGAGAAGGTACACTTGGTGGTTTTTCATTTTTAAAGAGTTTGAAAAATCGCAAAAGAAGACTCCACTGGGGTACCTTTTTCGAAGGTAGTCTAGTCGGTTCAAAAAAGGAATAAAATAGCACTGAAAATATGTCTATTCAAAACCATTTTAATGAGTGTGACAAAGACAATATCACTAGACAATCTTTTCAATTTTAAGGAGTTTGAAAAGAGATTAACTATGGACTCACTGCCTTTTTCTAGATTTAGTCTCCCTAACTCGAAAAAGTGAAATTTGTTGAGGAGAACTCTCCCGGTGAGATGAATCTCCCGAGGTGTACCTTTTTCCTCCTTAATCTACAGGCTGGAAAAAGGGGTAAAATCATGCCAGTAGATGTTTTTCTGAACCAATTAACAAGTGTGAAAGAACAAGGTCACTCGACGATCTTTTCAATTTTAAGGAGTCTGAAAAGAGATTAACTATGGAATTCGTAGAGGATGTTCTTCTGGACCAGTTTAATGAGTGTGAAGGAATAAGGTCACTTGGCTATATTTTCAATTTTAGGCAGTCTGAAAAGAGCTTAACCATGGACTGGACTGGGGGGATTTCCTTTTTCGTGAATTTAGTCCCTCGGGCCCGAAAAAGGGTTAAACTTATACATGAGAATACTCTTCTAGCGAACCAAAGTTCCTAGAGTGTACCTTTGTTCGTAAAATTGACCATCTAGACTGAAAAAGGGATAAACTACCATCAGACAGACGTGCCTTCAAATTTTAGTTTGGTGAGCCTGAAGGACAACAATATCGCTCGACACTCTTTTCATGTTTATAGATTCTGAAAAGGGCTTAAAAGAAGACTAGTTTTTTGGGAGTCCCGAGGGTGAGGTCAAGAGTGATGACATATCAGACGTATGAGGCTCAAACTCGTAATTAGGAAAATACTAATAAGGACTCCTGAGCATGAAGTCATTAACGTTGACATGGACACCAAAATGCAACCAAGATCTACCTAGGGAATTCACGTAGAGGTAGGCTCTACCACTAAATTACAACACTTCTAAAGAAACAATGATGTTTCCGTGTCACAATTTGGTGGGATCGATCCTATGGAAAAGCATAAAAGACAATGATATGCAAAAAGTGGAGGTGGAATCCTAACTTAAATGAAAAAGTTGGAAAAATGACTTTTACCAAAGAATCTTTAAAAAGTGACCCATCTCCTAAAACGTTTTCCAAAACAAAAGTGAAGTGTATCGTAACGTCTAATGAGAAACTCAAGAACCACGTTAAACGATTTTCAAGCCATAAAAATGACAAAAGGGTCCAAAAAATGACAAAAAGGGCCAAAAAAGTCTATAAATAGAAGCTAGTAGCTCATTATCACCATTGTAATTTGAGAATTGACCAAAAAACAAAAACACCCCTTTTCTAAAAGAGTTGATTCTGAGAGATTTAGAGGACGAAACAAACTTCCTCTCAGACCAAGTAAGTACAGATCAACCCCCCTTGCATTCCAATATTTCTTTTTTTCTTTTATTTTGGTTTTTGGGGGGCACGCACTCCTAAAAAGGGGTGGCCTTGCATGTACGTGGGCAGAGAAAAATATGCCTACGTGCATACATGACTTTTCCCAATACAACCTATGTACACCCTCGAGAACTTGGAAAAAATTGAAAATATAGGAGTTAACTTCCCTTTGAACTTGTCATTTTGCAGGATGTACATCCATTGGAGAGAGAGAGAGAGAGCATGAAGACATTGATATGATGGTCGATGAGGACCCTGCAGCTATAGCCACATTGAGGCAATGCGTTTTGTGGAAGTTCTACCAGTTTCCATTCATGAGGGAACAACCCAGGCTGTTGAACGCCTTGGTGGATTATTGGCATCCTGATGCTGATGCATTTATGCTTGAGCGACAGTCGTTGACTCCAACAATTGAAGACATCTACTTCCTGATTGGACTCTCAAGGAGAGGTGAACTAGTCAACCTACGAGATTTTCCCCCTGAGTCTCATAACATAGCCAAGTTGATCGGATTACATTGTGAGGTTGACACTGAGAAAGTAGGTTCTCAGGTGCGAATAAACAAGATCACCAACCTATCACTGAAAGTGATAGTTCTACTTATTGGGAGGATGTTAAGAACCAAATATCAATATAGCATAGAAAAACCTCATAAAAAGTACTCAACACCTTGAAAAAGAGATAATTTCAGATAATAAGCCTCTTTGAGGGGGCAACCTCCTTTTACCCCACTTAAATGTTCAAGTACAAGATG
>ML801220.1:185569-214502 GCA_009831015.1 Picea engelmannii | reverse complement strand
TTCAACATTTCTTGCCACCTTAAATGCATTCTCCAATGATTTGGGTTCCCAAAGGTGAACCTCATGTTGAATGTTATCCTTTAAAGTTCCTATGAATACATCAATGAAGTGATCATGTGGAATATTGGTTACCTTTATATTCAATCTTTGGAAGTTCTCAATGTGCTCAGTAACTGAACCCTTTTGCTTGAGATTTTTCAATTGGCTAAAGAAGGTATTTCTCCTTGTATCCTCATAGTGTGCTATCATTTCTTCCATGAAAATTTTCCAAGTGAAGAGTGATTGATGAGAACAAAGCCATCGATACCATACAAATTGATTAGGTTCTAAATATAAAGAAGCAATTCCTACCTTTTGTGTATGTGGCACATTGTGGAGATCAAAGAATTGCTCCATCTGAAGTATCCATGTGATTGGGTCCTTGCCATCAAACTTCCTCATATCAATCTTAGGAATGTGGTTGGTCTTCAAACCAAAGTTGGAGTTTCTCCATTCTTGATTCACCTTCCTTGTGTCCTCCATGAATTTCATGGGATGCATTTTCACTTTCAGGTGTCTTCTCTGTTACGAAATTTTTCAATACTTCCATGATCTCCCCTTTTAAACCCTCCATCATCTCTTGTAGTTCATATTTTGTTACTATATTCTTTTGTAAATCATTAATGTCCCTACAAATTTCTTCACCTTCATCAAGAGTCCAAGTAGGATTTTATGGAGGCTAGAAGTTCCCTTTTTGGGTGGCATGTTGGCCAAGTATCACTTTTGAACCTTGATTTTGAGGTTGTTCTGCTAGACAATATTTCTTCTGTTGTATCTCCCAAGTTTCGGCCCTTCTGGGCATAAAAATTTATTTTATGTAGTTCTCTGATATTTCTTCTCGGCAATGCCACAGGTCTGATCAAAATTGGATGTGCCAAGTGGAATTTACGGTAACTTCCCCACAACTTGCCGATTCTTGGCCTTTCCAGGATATCTCACTTGTATAGCGTGCTCCACACAAAATAATTGATATAAAATTCTGAAACTCGTACCAGAAATACTACAGAATGACCACAATCCAATGAAACTAGTCCCACTCAATTTGGATACTCTAGGACGAAGTTATGATTGTTTTACCTGGAACACTTTCTTGAGACTAGTCAATAGGACTAGTCAGATACCCTATATTACACAAGGTGTATTTACAAATTTACGATGAAACAGAAGATTAAATTTTTACCACATATACCTTACTAATTTATGTAAATAGCCTCCAGATTTCAAGGTCTGAAATGTTACAAAAAAGTTTTTATAGCGAAAATTCCGCAATGACTCAGTTCAGGATGATTCCAGAACCGTATCTTGTACAGGCTGTATCTCCAAAAGTATAATGCCTCGGGAGCTAAATTTTTAACCCAACGTACCTTGATCTATCTACTAAATATCCTCCAATCCGTGCCTTTCGAAAAATTGTAAAAAAAAGTTATAGTTAAATTTCCAGGGTGTCTCAGATGTAGCAGCGAAACCCCAAGACCTTGAGCTCTGATACCATATGTTAAGAACCAAATATCAATATAGCATAGAAAAACCTCAGAAAAAGTACTCAACGCCTTGAAAAAGAGATAATTTCAGATAATAAGCCTCTTCGAGGGGGAAACCTCCTTTTACCCCACTTAAATGTTCAAGTACAAGATGATTCAAAATGAAAATGTCTCCTTGGTATATATAGAAGACTAGGAGGTATAATTACAACTAATGGCCTAAATCCGACGTAAATAAAATAAAATTACTAATATAATATGCTCTAATTAAGGGGTAATGAGCCAATATTAGAGATTAATAGTGGATCACTCGATCCACAGCCTAACATCAGGCCTCCCGGGCGCACATGCATTGTGTAGTGTAGTGATTGAATGCACAGATATTCGACTGGAGAATGACCATGCTAGACTACATGAAGTGACAAATCACTGAGTGTCGTGGGAGGAACAATAAGAAATTTGGATTTGGAACCATTCTGTGGTCATTCTTCTTCTTCGAGAGTACCCAGTCTCAATTCATGAGAGACAGTGTGAGGGGCATGAGGCCTCAGTCCCAACAATGTGTAGATGGGAAACATTGTTGCCATGACATGGGGGGGGAGGACCATAGATGCCTTCGATGATACCTTTCTTTACTGGTGGGTATGGCAGATTCCAATGATAGAGGACTACCCGTACGTCGGGATCAACTTTTCCAGGGACCCGGACATTCCCATACCTCCCGAAGCAGAGTGAGGAGAGATAGGTACATTTGTTTTTAATGTTATTTAATTTTTTGTTTCTTTTTATATATATCATTTTTATGGGAATCAGAGTATCTAACAACTAGGTATCTTTTTATGTACAGATGTGGGACCAGTGCATCCAACATACTTCTCGAGGACTAGGCGACATCCTCGACCAGAGGCAGTACCAGCCGCAGCCGCCAGACCAGCAGCATCAGAAGTAGTAGGGGGACCTCCAGACGGAGACGCTGAGAGAATTTTGAGACGAGTGGAGCAGAACCTCACCATGCTCACTCGTGCAATCCCTATGGAAGATATCGAGGATCTCCCACCATCGATGCAACCTCACGTAGTTGGGGTGCCCCAGACCTGGGTCCAACTCTTCCAGCATTTGGCAAATGTCGTGGTTCACTATGGCAGGGCCAACAGGCCTCACCCTTAGCTTAGGATGGACCACTTACGTGCCGAGAGCACTTTTTGTATATTTTTGAGGGCATAAGCCCTGCAATGTATACTGTACATATGTTTTTAGGCCCTTACGCCCACCTAAGTACTCTGAAACTTTATATATATATATATATATATATATATATATGCGTATTTACATATTTTATGTCTTATGGGTTACATTTATTTACAAATGCATTTACATGTGTATGTGCGTGATTTTTATTATGTGTGTGCAATATGCCAATCTAATGCATGAATAGATAGAGTATATGTGATTTGATTCAATCTCCTAGGAACATGGATATATGTAATGTAATCAAAGCTTCATTCTAAGAGACGTACCTTAAGGAATCGTCAGTGTAGAGTAGGATCATAAACACGATAAACCACATTTAACTGGGACACAACCAGTTGTGCATCTCAGTAGACCCAGAGATGAGAGATACCATGTGACAAAGTGTCACGAAGCAACTCTATTACTGCACTGTATTCAACAACATTGTTTCTGGTGTCACCTAAACATATACCTCCAAAAGATAGCAACTGGCCTTGAGGTGTGAAGATCACCCATGTTGTGGAAGAAAGACTCTGAGTGTGTTGGCTAGCGTCGTCTGTGAACCCAACAAACACCTATGATTCACTTGACATCTTCCACAGTGAAAAATATGACATCAAAAACTACACATCCATAAAACAAAAAGACAAAAACTAAACTGTATAAGAACTATACATATGTACAAGAAGTCACCCAAGGCAACCCACCTACGAGTAATACTTCTTGAGGTAGAGCCCATTTCTAGGCTCTGCCAAAGATTTTCCTTCGAAGTCAACCAAATGATAAGCACCCTTCTTTAATACTTCCTTCATGATGAAAGGTCTGAACCACATGTGTTTGAACTTGCCTGCCCCCAGGGGATCCTTATCTTGGTCATAGACCAGGACAAGGTAGGCTTTGGATAAAATCCGAGGAAAAATAGACCGATCATATTGTCACTTGATTTTTTTCTTGTGAGCCTCATTAGCCAAGGATGCGTCATAGCGTTTCTCATCAATATGCTCAAGATATAATAAGAGTTCCTCAAGCGGTGAAGTGTCTGGCAATAACTGTACTGCCAACTTTAGATATGAGATATGCCACTCTATTAGCAAGACTGCTTCCAGCCCGTAAATGAGTTGAAAAGGTGAGAAACCAGTTTCAGTCTTTATAGATGTTCAGTAGGCCCACAATGCTGAGTACAACATCAAATGCCAATTTGACTTGGTTGAATTGATCGTTTGCTGCAGAATAGTCTTGAGGGACTTATTCACATCATCCACCTGACCATTCTCTTGTGGGTAGTAGGGTGATGAATTCTCTTGCCTCAACCCAAGATTTGATGTTAACTCAGACATCATTTTTCTCTGAAAGTGACTGCCATGGTCAGTGATAATCTCCCTCGAGATGCCGAACCTTGCTATTATCTGATTGAACAAAAAGAGAGTTGTTGTCTCTCCATCATCTTTGAATGTTGGCATAGCTTCAACCCACTTAGTGAAGTAGTCTACTGCTACGATTATATAACGGTGCCCCCTGGATGAAGGGGGGTGGCATGTAGTATAATAAATCCCCCATTTAGTGAAGGGGGCAACTGTAATGACGGGAAAAGGAGCGGGGTGTGCCCTCATCTTCCGAGAGAATATCTGACATAGATGGCACTTCTTGTCCGATTCAACACAATCCTTGATTAACGTCGGCCAAAAATGTCCAAATCGTAGAATCTTTTGGGTTGTTTCCAACCCAGACAAATGACCACCACATGCTCCCGTGTGGTAGTCGTTAAGAATGAGTTATGCTTCTTTATGAGTGAGACACCGACGAAAGATGCAATCTACACATCAACAATACAAAGTGTCCTTGAGTATGAGATAGTTTTTTTCTTGATGGCATATACGTCGATGCTCATCATGAGAAGTAGAGGCGGGGCGCTTCAAACTATAGAGATAGACTAGTATATATCCATACTAGGGGTCTGAATATGAAATCAGAAAGAGATCTCCTTTAATCAGTGATTCTTCGGGCGTAATATCACCTGACTTGACCGAAAGTTACAAGATAAGTTATGTAAAGACCAATGACTTCTTAGATTTCAGAGAGACGAAATCCAAGTCAAATTCCTGGAGGATAAACATCCATCTAATGATCTTTTCATCAATTACATGTTGTGTCAACATGTATTGGAACAGATTCACAATGGAAATGACAGTGATCTTGTGAAATAGGATATAATGATGGAATCGGTGGACAGCATGTATTGTTGCCAATGCAAGCTTCTCAACATGGGAGTAGTTGAGTTCTGGTCCAACCAGGACTCAGCTCAGGTAATAAATCACATTTTCTTCAAGTAGATTGTTCTCTTGAACCAATACCATATCGATGGTTGACTCTGCCGCGACCAAATACAATAAGAAATCTTTATTATAATTGGGTGGCCGAAGTAGAGGGGTAGACATGAGGGCATGTTTCAATGCTTCGAATGAGCGTTGAGTGGCTTTGTCCCAATTTAAAGGGACACCCTTCTTTAGTAAATGCATAAACCCTTTAGTGATCTCGGCATAGTGTGTGATAAAATGCCAAAGAAAATTGGCTTTTCCCTTTAAACTCTGAAGCTGGAGGACTATGCACAGGGGAGGCAATTGAACTATCGCCTCAACCTTTAGAGGATCGACCATGATTCATGTTGTCAAAACTATAAAAACTAAAAGATGACCCGACATCATGCAAAATCTTCATTTGTTAGGATTCAAGTGAATCCTATCGTAGCAACATCGCTCAAAGATAAGTCGGAGGTGCATGGGATGATCAACTCTCTTACGAGATCATGATGCTAAATCATCGAGATAGGCCTCAACTATGTGTTTGAGATCGTGGAAAGAAAAAGACATGGCCCACTGAAAAGTGGCTCCAGCATTCTTCAGGCCAAAAGGCATCTTCCGATAAGCAAATGTACCCCATGGACAAATAAAATTTGTTTTATGCTGGTCTTCAAGCTTAATCTGAATCTGATTGTATCCCGAAAAACCATCCATGAAAGAAAATACCTCACAACCTTCACACTCATCGACGATCTGGTGAATGAATGGGGTGGGGAAATTATCCTTTGGACAGACCTTATTCAAATAACGGAAGTTCATACATACGCGAATCATTCCCTTCTTTTTGTTGAATGGAACGGGATTTGGCACCCATTGAGTCAATTGGACGGGGTATATGAAAATATCTTTGAGTAGTTTCTCTACTTCAACCTTAATAGTTGTTGCTTTCCAAGAATTAACTGGACGAAGCTTTTGCCGAACCGGCTTAGCGTCATGGTAATTTTTTATTTCATGTTCGATGATTCTTGGATCGATGCTTGACATTTCCTCATAATACCAGGAAAAAACGTCACAAAATTCTTTAAATAAATCAGTATAGATTCAAATCTCCTCAAGGGAGCAGTCTGCTTCGAAGAAGACATTCTCCATGATGCCAGGGGTTTTGGAGATATCGATAGGTATCATTTTAGCGATGGTTTCCATATTACCTTCGGAAAAAAAATGCATGCATAGCCAAAGGATTGATAGGACAAGACCTATCTCCAGTCATAGTCAATACAAATTCACCGGCCTCAATTCTTCCTAACTCCGGGAGAAAATAATATCTATGATGGAGATCATCCTAGGTTTTGTCTGGACAAGTCAATGCCTCTATAATTGCCTTAACAGAGGGAAAGACCAAGTCTAAGGAATCGTTAGTGGAGAGCGAAGCTTGAGCTCAGGTAGGCTTGAATACTGGATCTAACTCCTGTGCAGGAGTCAGATCGGGGTCGGTGGAAGCTTGCTAGACTATAGAGTATGCAATCTCTGACGTGGACAAAGGCATGGCCATGCCATGATGCCTTGTCCCTTCCATCGTGGCTGATGGTGAAGGAAGAGTCCACAGATCATTAAAGTAAGTCATATGAAATGCCAATAGTTGAAATATTTCAGCCTTAAGCTGGTCGGGAACAGCCAATATGAACTTGACATCGTCGAACAGAGGCAGGTAATTGAAAGTACCCATCAAAGGTGGGAAAAAAACAACCCCTATATTGATGACGCCGGGATGTGGATTATCAATCATCGGGACCGTAGATGCCCCCGATGAAGGGTCGGGATGAGAGAAACACAACTAATCAATGGGAATGATCCGAACCTCATGTGGAAACAACAAGACCCAGAAAAAAGTGGTGACCACTGCATGCATAGAATAGGTCCAACTCCTTCCTAACAAGATATTATAGCTGAGAGGCACATCGACCACTTCAAATTCGATGCACACGATCTTTCCTCCTAGCTTCACAGTGAAAGAAGGAATGATTCCATGTGGTCTGAATGAATGAACATCAAAAGAGGTAAGAAGAGTAGGTGATGGAGACAAAACAAGTTGGCCAATGGCCTTCCAACATGCCAATGACATCATGCATGTCGAGGCACCCTCATCAACCACTGTGCGGAAAATGTTATGGGTAAAATATTTCATGGTGTAAGCCACTGCTATCTGAAATGTGGCGTGGTATGGGAGATGAGGTTTCAAGTCAATTGTATCAAGCATGATCGTTCTGGGATTACAAGTCTCAACAGATCCTAAGGTAGCTAACAAAGCCTTTCTCTGCGAAGGGAAGCTTTGGAGGACCTCCAAATAAGACATTGCGCAAGGGGTTTGTGACAAATCCTCCACCACAGAGTAGTTATGGGCAGCCCTCACATTTGAATTGTGGGAAGCTTTCTTGAACACCCCTTTTAGGATGCGTGTCATTGTTTTTCCCAACGTCTTCTCGACCTGGAGAGGAACAGATGGGTTTTCAGCTTCTTTACCCTTCTCAGAAGTGTTTGAAATTCCGTAATTGTGTGTCCTAGTTTCTATATGGGCATCACCTTTCAACATATAAACATTTGAGGTCGAGGGATTACTATACAACAAAGGGGGTCCCTGACTGCCCCCATCCGTGTTCGTAGAGGCTTGAGTTAAAGTTTTCCCATGTGGAAATGGGTTTGTTAACAAAACAAGTTGTTGTTGCGCTAGTAAATTTTGGGCCTCCAGGAGCCGAGGGCACAGGTGAGTCAGATGGTCTTTTGTGAAAAGGTTACACGAATACTTCGAATTTATTTTCTCTGTATTTCCCCCACCAACATTATTGGTGGGTTTCTTATCCCCCTTACCCTTCTTTGGTTGTTTCTTCTTTCTGTCAGCCTGTTGGTTGGCCTTCGGGTTTGTCGATTGCACACTGTGTACATATGATGTTTGAGTAGGGGGAGAAGATGAACGAGTGGTTTGGCTGGCTTTTGTCTGCTGTATCGACAACTATTACAATTGATTCGATAGCTGATCAGCGGGCTTTGCTTGTGCTGAACCAATGATACCATCGGTATGTGGTGCATACTTCTACCTGGTCCTGTCAAGGATAGACCACGACGCATGTGGAAAAACTTCGTAAAGTAAACTAGACTGAGAGTATATTAGTTCAAGATGTTGAGCTCTAAGTATCGCCTCTTCCTCGAAAAACACTCCTGATGTTGCAACGTCCTTGGATAACTGAGGTACCAAATACTTAACGAACCACTCCATCAGGAAATTCGGTGGGACTGATACTTCTATCAAACTCATCCGACACCAGCATTCCTGGATGTGATCCGAGATATGATCATCCTTTGTTTTCTCAAAGTTGGCCAACAATTCGGTGCCAACATTGTATCTCACAGGTAATTGAAAATGGTTTAGGAAAACCATTTCCAATTCACCAAAAGTAGAGTATCTTGAGCAGTCGAGCTCGATGTACCATTTTGCGACACTCCCGATAAGAGTGCATTGAAACAGACTCAAATGGATAGAGTCGTCTCTCAATGATTTGGATGAGCACCATAGGTGAAAGGTGGTCACATGATCACCTGGATCTTCATTAGGCATACCTTTGAACTTTGGAATGTCCGAAGGCAACTTGGTCAGCATAGGAGGCCAATGAGGATCATGACAGATTGGGTCATTCAACAATCTTGACAGGTCTGGCAAATGAAACATTTCCAGAAAAGGTAGCTTGGGATGTTGAGTATGTACAGGAGGAAAGGAGCCTCGAATTTGGCTGGCACGAGGTTGCTAGGAAAATTTAGGCTGCTGACCAGGTTTCTGGTAATAACCATGGTTGTGGCCAGCGTACAGATACTACGCTTATTAAGACATCATCGATTGACTCCCGTAATTTCATGTTGAGGGTTGGGAAGGGATATCTCTCGACGTTTCATTCCAAAGGTTATGGAAAGGGTTTCCCCCTACCGATCTGATGAGAATAGGTACTGAGCCTTGCCCAGGGTTCCATTATCCATGGAAGGGGTTACCCTCGATCGACATCCTTGACGAGGGGATTGATCCCTACCAAGGATGTTAGGGTCCTTGAGAAGTGTTTGCTCCCTGTGCAGGAATAATGCCCTGCACAAGATTTTGTGATCCAAAACCAAGGTTTCCCCTGACCGAGATGGCAGATGATGAGAATGCGTTGTTACCAAATGCATTGAAGAAATATAACGACAAAGAACCCACCGACGTGGTGTTAGAAGAAATTCCTTGACTACCTGCTCTGAACAAGATGTAGTTCATGTTCAACCAGGTGGGATGTTGGGGAGCACCGCCTAGTGAGGGGGACGACGGAGGTATATGACCCCCACCGTAAGGGAAAGAATTATAGGGGGTTGAGGTTCCCCCCATGGACCCTTGCAGAGGAGAGTTAGAGCTCCCTTCCCCCAGACCCATGGTATGCAGGGTGGAGTAGGACAGGACATATTTCGTATCAAAACCAGGCTTCCCATATGAGAATGGAGGGTCTATCGCACTCTGGGTAAACGGTGGAGTGATCACCAACATAGACAGAATCATACCACTGCCTGAAGTAGAGGCGATCGAGACCAAGGTGGTCTGGACCGACGAAGGTGGGTTAGGAGGTGGAACACCCCCTGTGGTGGCAGTCATAGAGGGAGTGTGAGGACTCCCTGACGAAGTAGCAGTGTTTGCTTCCATTGTTGCTTGCAAGACTATTTGACGCTCGTGATGAGTTACCTTTGGAGGGGCAACTTGTGCCACGACGAGCACCGAAAAGTCAGTGACCAGAGAGTTATACGACTCGATAACTTCCGCTCCAAGGTCAGAAATGGTCATCTCTTCCGTATTTGAGAGTTATTCTCTTGGGGATGGCTCAGGTACAGTTTCCTGCAACTCGATCCCCTCAAATGACCCTTGTTGGTCAAGTCTTCGCCTTCGCGGTGGTGGGGTGGCTCTAATTCCACCGGCCTCAGGCCCTGAAGCCTTTGCGACCGAAGGATCTCTTGATCTTCCACTGTGTGAGAATATCAATGACACACTAGGGCTTTTACTAACATTGAAAACCAACACTCACTAGAAAGAGCTCCTATGAGACAAAGCAATCAAACCACTAGCTAGTTGGAAGAACAGTTACACAAGGCAACACTAGAGAAACTTACCAGTGCAAGTGCAACTCGAATACAGAAGCACCCTCTGGGTATACTCTACAAAGAGTGGCCCGATGTCTGTCCTAGGTACCACGGTATACCCCCACAGTCACCTGTGTAAGTCACTAAAATAAAGGCAACTAGGTTTCCATCACGCGAACAGTCACCAGGCGGGTACAATCGACAGTCGGGTGGACCGCAATGAGCAGGGTATCAAGCTAGAAACCTATCAAGGGTATCAAAGGCAAGTGTTATGGAAGACGATTGAGGACTTTGAATGGATTCAAGACCCATGAAGCTCTGTGGAAAATGCGATCAGCAGAATCCCAAGACAAGTCCTCTATATGCGTTCCCCAGTATGCTTGGTTCAACTTTGGAGGGGTTATCTCTGCTACCTTTGCGCACGTGACCTCATGTTTAGCCCCTATGTTAGAGGGGGGTCCCAGATAACTTCCATGTTTACTAGACTTTTTACACTCCCTAGCACAAACTCGTATGTTTGTTTTAGAGCCTTCAAGAGTTTCCTCTCCAACCTAAATCAAGGCTCTAGCCTAGACTAGTTGATGGACCCTACAAAACACAAAGTCTAATAAATTTTAATTAAGTGTTAATTTTAAGTGGTTTGTATTAAAATCAAGGAAAAGGAGATGAAACTAGTGGTGTATTTTAAGAGACGAAAGAGAAGAGCATTAAATGAAACTGAAAGAAAACTACTTCTTTTTGATAAGTAAAGATTTGCAAATTTAAACTCTTTAACCAACTTTTCTTAACTACGTTTTCCAAGATATTTGAAAAGAAAAACTCAAAAAAAGATTTCACATGACTACGAGCTACTTAGTGTTGTAAGAATTCAGTAAAGAACTTAAGAAAGCACTTAATAACTTAAGAATTCAGTAATGGCGAAGCTAGTGTACGTACACGAGCTGTAGTGGTGCAGCAAGCATGTGTACATGGGCAGTAATGGTGCAGGACGCGTACATCCTCAAAAATTTGGTTTTTAAGAAGAGTTTCTCAGTGATGGCTTGGAAAAAATAGAAAGTAAGATGGTCTGATGCTAGGTATGCATGTATGGTGCAATTTAGGGTTATAACATGCCCCCTAAAGTGCGAGATCAGAATAAAAGATGATGGATGAAACACTTTACAAAAATATGTATATGAGGGTGCTGGAATAAGAGATATAGACAGAAGTTGCAAACAAACATCAAACAATATATACATATCATCCCCGAGGTAGGCATATCCATGCTCCAAATACAGTAACTCAAAGCATGGTCATTCACAAATACACTGTGGATTTCTAAAAATACCGACTAAGGATATGGCCACCAAAGATATAATGTGGATCCATATCTCCATGAATCAATCAGGTCGTGGCCATGAAGGAATACATAGTGGAGATACGATGTGAAAAAACATAGCCACAAACCAATAGAAGGTGGATCTATTTGACAACATATGTATCATCAAGATCGCTAGCATGATGACTATACTGGAATTTTCTAAGTACTCAAATAATATCCATTGCAACCTAGGTGCCTGAGGAGTTCCCATGGTCTTCGTTTCGATCCCAAAATGGTACGATTCTATCCATGTGAATAGATGTGTTTATGTCGAACCTGGTAGAAACCACTTGATCCAGGCGAAAATTAGTGGCCAGCCACCTATTCCACTAGATCAAAACATGGGTTTCCACCCTGACATCTTTTCTATAGTTTTTCGGGTCCTGAAATTTTGGGGTTGTTTTGAGGCCCTAAATGTCGTTTTTTGGGCTGAACAAAATATGTACTCCTTGGATAGAACTTTTTTATGAGGTATAGAGCACCCCAAACAAATATCATATGCAAACGTTACTCCCTTGGGAATTTGACGTACCAACTACCCCCATCGAGGCCCACAAACCTTTTAGTGTTTCATCTTTCGGGGTTGGGGTTTTGGATTTTATTTATGTTAAAAAGGCCTCTAGAGATACAATGTAAACACCATCATCTTCTTATGAATGATCATAACCATCCCATCTCTTCTCAGATATAAGCTGCCACCATTCTAGCAAGTCATTCACTCTGTAATTTTATAGTTTCTGTACATTCTCTCATTAATAAAAATTGTGCATTACTGTATCTATGTGTTTATTGAAATATCTTTGTATATTTTATTGTTATATCTCTACCTTCATTTCGTTCTCAAAATAATCTGGATCACCACTTGATTACTAGTCATTGATGTATACCATTAACAAAAGTGAGGGAAATCACTAATGATGACAATGAATCCCAAGGTACTCTAGTACATTCCAACGAATGTGAGTAAATGAATTGAATTTGAATAATCATGGAATCATTGGATCAGAGGTCAATGATGTAAACCTACTATCAAAAGTGAGGAGATATTCCATTGAGGCATGGAGGTTCCAAGGTACTGAGTGGTTTCTAAGTCTAATTCCTAGATAATGTGTTGAATTCGATAGGAACAGACTTGTCGAAGGAGGGCCATGATGTTTCCCCCATCATTGACACGAAAATGACACATGAAAGTGATGTAAGATGATATATCAAATGATCACAAACTGACACGAGGATGAAAGTTGGTAATACTACAGAGTGGTGGATTTGGGCTGAAACTTCCCTTGAACATTGTGAGGCATGACAAATGACTTGGTAGCATTGATTCGATGAGATATACACCAAAACATAATGCGACAATAACTAGGGCACTCTTCGGGTGAGTTGAAAGAGTATGATGACTCATAGGATTAATATGACTCAGAGACAAGTCTATTACCCAACTGTAAGACAAGATGCAAATAGGTGCCATGTTCAAGAGAGACAACAAATAATTTTCATAATGCTTTCCATAACTTGACCCACTTACCTAAAATTTACCCCCCACCAGGAATGACGAGTACCTCTTTTTTTTGTAATAATCTTGAGGAGGATAACAGGTGCTTGGTAGAACTCATTTTCAATGAGTCCCTCATCACATGTTTAACGAACCTGAAGAAGGAGGGGTTCCATCCCATATGGGTCCTTCCATGTATAATTTTATGAGCCCAAAGAAGGTAGAATCAATGGTATTTTCACATTTAGAGAGCATGAAACGAACTTAAAGGAGACTCGAAGGGTGTTCTTTCTCGTAAATTTAGTCCCCTGAGCCTGAAGAAGTATAAAAAAATACAAGGGAGAACTCTTCTATCCAAGGTGGACTAGAGTATTGCTTTTTCGTAATTAGTCCATCCAATTTGAAAAAGGGTTAAAATTACATCGAACAGATGCCCTTTCAAATCATTTTAACAAGTGTGGAAGGAAACAATCTCACTCGACAATATTTTCATGTTTAGAGAATCTAAAAATAGCTTAAATAGAGAGTCTAAAAAGATCTTAAAGGAGAATCCAAAGAGTTCACTTTTCATATAATTTTTATGAGCCCAAAAAAGTGATAAAAGTATACTCGGTAACTTATTCTCATATATTTACGAGCACGAGAAAGAACAAAGACTAAGCTCGTCTAGAGAGACCGAGTGGCCTGCAACTAAGTTCCAATGGATGGAATGACTCCTAAATAATGACCATGATAGGGCATGGAAAGTGAGGACCACTCAAAACAACATGTCTCTGTAGAGGGTAACTGCAAAATGGAAGAAGCGTGATGCGAATGAATAGCATCAATAATAATTGCAATGATCATTAGTAAGAAATACAACAAATAGCAACGAAGTAGTAACAAGAACAACCATTAATTAGATAATAATATGTCAACTTCATTTTTTAACGAGCTTGAAACAAAGAATGAACTATGATCGAAGTGTCTGCTTCATTTTTTAACGAGCTTAAAACAAAGAATGAAACTATGCTCAGGGTTGGTTTCACTTTTAAATGAGGTATAAATAGAGAATGAAAGTATGCTCGAGGTTGGTTTCATTTTTAAATGATCTTGAAATAGAGAATGAAACTGTGTTCAGGGTTGGTTTCAATCTTAAATGAGCTTGAAATAGAGAATGAAACTGTGCTCGGGGCTGGTTTCATTTTTTAACGAGATTGAAATAGAGAATGAAACTATGCTTGGGGTTGGTTTCATTTTCTAATGACCTTGAAACAGAGAATGAAACTTGTTTGGGGTTGGTTTCATTTCTTAACGAGACTGAAACATATAATGAAACTATTCTCGGGGTTGGTTTCATTTTTTAACGAGATTGAAACAAAGAATGAAACTATGCTCGAAATGATACCCATTGATGGGTTTCTTGCCAACATGATGTCCATAGGTTGGTACTTTACCCACAACATGGTTGGAAGAAGCTAGCGGCTTAACTCCGACATGATGTCCAGAGGCTGGAGACATGCCCCCCAAGTTTCATTTCATCCATTAATTATTCTTCTTCACCTGATTATACTCATGGATACTAATAGAAATAGGTTCACCATAGAGGGAGTAAGAAACATGATCAACTAAAATAGGTGGAGGAGATGAAGTTCCGGGTACTATATCTAGTGGAAGACTTTACTCAATTGGAGGGGGGTCTGTTGCAGTTTTTAACGAGCTTGACATAGAGAATGAACTATGATCATGGTTATCTATTTCATTTTTTAATGAGATTGAAATAGAAAGTGAACTATTCTCATAGTCCTTGACCATGGCTTCCAAGAGGTCGTCAATGGACCAAAGAACACTACTCTGGAAAGAATGTATGTCAAGAGACTCAATAGGGGTAATAGGGGAAATATCAATATCCACATCCCCTATTGAATACTTCACCATGTCAACTATCATATCTCAATCTAAATAAGTCAAGAAAATAGTGAGATGCTCCTTCTTATTAGCGGTTGGAGGCATGGGACATGATACCACATAATTAACATGTGGTGGGATGGATACCACTTTCATATAAGTAACATTCAGGGAATTCAGATGGTTGGTAGTCAGATCAGGACTAACACATGAAAGTTGGTCAATGGTCACAATGTTTCCATTATGAGGGAAATGCATCACTCTAAAGAGTGTGGACACAACGACCTTCATAACATAGACTTAGTCCCTCCCAAGGAGTAAATTAAATTCCAAGGGGACTTGGATAACCATGACATCGATACAGATAGTTTCCCCTCCTAATATGATGGGAATTTGAGGAAGGATCCCTAGATTTTCACTAGATCGTCTATTAAAACCCAACATATGATGGGTAACTTACATAAGCTAAGGGGAACCTAAATCTTTCCAAGCAATTGAGGATAGAATGCTAACAAAATAACCTTAATCAACAATAGTGCGATGTACTGTGATCTTATCAAAAACCTACACCGTGATTTGGAAAGTAAGGTAGGAAGGAATAAAAGGCTTTGTTAGACTATTCCAATCAAAGGAAATGGCCTCATCACATGGAGGGAGTTCCATTTCCGAAATTCCCCCTTGTCTAGAGGAATATGAAGTGAAAAGAAAAACCTAAGCAGTATCCACTTCACTCTCCAAAGGAAGAGTGGGATCGACCAAGGATTAAATTGGACCAACCACTTCATCAACCAACGGTTGGTTGGGAGAGGATTCATGGGAAGAAACTGGGGGTTGTTTCTAGGAAGAAACAATGTATTCCAACAATTATGAAGCTTCATCCATACGAGGGAAAAGGTAAGTGAGGTGCATATCCCTGCATAACCATCAACGAATCCTAAATTTACCCCTTTCCCCCCCAACCTTATGATCAATGGTTGATGGGTTGTCACCAACATGACCTGAAGCGGTTTGCGACATGGGTTGTTGATAACCCATGGACCACACTTCTAAGACCTTGGAAATACCAGGGAAATGTTTAAGAAAGTGGTCACCCTTACAAATCATGCAAGGGAATTTGGTATTGTGACCTATGTTGGTCATGTTTTTAACATTATAAACACTCACCATAATGGTTGGTTGATTCCCCCCTAGCTTATTTTTATTCTTCTTGTTATTCCTTTTCTTCTTCGTGTTAGCCTCCTAATTACTAGTTTCAAAGATTTCACCACGAGAGGAGGAATAAAGGGAAGAAGACATGATAGGTCAAGAAGGAAAAGCGTCAACATGAGGTTGATTTTACTACGGTGGAGAGCTTTATTGAGGAGCAACATGGGCATTCAGGACCAAAGGAGTGGAAATAAACCATACCGATAACCCCACAGTGAAACAGGGAAGAGTTAATGTAGTGATGTAGGGAGGATCAACGTTTCCAAAATAAGGAAAAACATAAGGTTCCTCATGAAAATGGGTCCCTTCGTTGGCATCCTCAGGAATTGTTTCCATGAAAATAGATTCAACCTAAGGCCTACTTAACGTCAAAGATAACACACTATCAAAGTCCCTACAAGATAAGAGAAATCAAATAACTCCCTTATGACAGGGAGAAAGGAAGTAAGGATATTCCGAAGATGGGAGATGAGTTCATCAATGAGGAAATGAACAATAATTATGATAATCCTCACACAACAATCCCCCAAGGTGAAATTAAGAGCCCACAAGAAAATACCCTCTCGATTCACTGAAGCAGATATTGAACGTCTGTCGTAGGTACCAAAAGGAAGATTCCTTGTAGAAGGGTGGTGCTGAAAAGGGAATACATATATGACATAAATGGATGCTAGAAATAGATGGAAGTTGTGGTGGAGGTTATCCATAATTGTTATATTGGAATGAAGGAATGGTCACTGGAAATGAGCGAGTGTGGCTACGAGAGGAATTCGGGTGAAAGGTTTCATGGATTGGAGACTGGGCTCATATGTTATGAGGAACATGTTGGTAGTAGTGAGCACATTGCTGCCGAATGGTGACTACAAGTTTTGTGTGGACCTAAATTTAAGAGAAATAATAAAATTTACAACAATGGAAGATAGAGACACGTGGTTGTGTCAGATGTAATGAAGAAAGGAGGGAGATAATATGGAAAAACAAATTCCCTTAATATGTTATTGCTTGTTTTCCGAAAGATAGACATTTGTGACTACAGATGGAAGAAGATGTTCTTGGATGAATAGAAGATGCAGTAGAATAACATTTGTGCAGGAAAATGGACTACAAAGATTGCAAGAAATTGCAAGATTATAGAGGTTACAAATGATGAAGAAGATGATGTTGTGAAGATGAAGCATGATGAAAGATGTCAAGTTGAAGATGGATAACATACATTCTGAAAGATGAGGAAGCTGATAAACATGCTGCTGACAGAGAAAGGAGAAGATTTCAAATATCCCGAGGAAGAAGACAAGCCGCAAAATAATGTTAGAAGAGTGAAGGTTGTTGAGGACCAAGCATGAAGGTGTTGTGTGGAGAAGAAGAAGACTCTTGAAAGTTGTCTATGGTAATTTTAAAAGAATGTGTATATGTTGACATAATCACTAATTGAGCCAGTCTACATATGGTTGTGTATTGAGTAAAAGGGAGGTGTAACAAGGGAGCATGAGACTCCATGTTGTGTATCTTCGAGTGTGAGTGGTTGGATGCACCGTAGGCACTTTGTACACTGCATGAAAAAGGGTACTGTGATTTCCTAGATTGGATTTGACTCAGATCGAGTTCTGCAGGTGATGTGGATTGAGTCAAAGGGAGGTGTAACATGGGAGCATGAGACTTCATGTTGTGTGGATTAGAGCATCAGTGGTTGGCTACACTGAAGGCACTTTGTACACTGCATGAAAAAGGGAAGTGGGATGTCCTATATTTTACGTGACTCGGAGAAAATTGTGGAGGTGATGCATGACTGAAAGGCACTTGAATAGTGCTTGTGGTAATGAAGAAAGAGAGACAGATAATGTAGCGGTGCCAGAAGGTGAACTACTGTAGAAAATTGAGTTGCAGTAGAAAAGAGATGAAATTTCCAAATCTTCATGATGAGAGTATTGTTGTGTTATTTTGGATTGATGTGTAGTAAAGGGAAACAATGAGTTGAAAGAGAGAGTGTGCAACATAGGAATATGTCTTGCAGATTGAAATGCATAGTAGTTGAGGAATGTAGAGTTGGAAATGCAACATTGATGGAGTTTCATTGGACAATTGTAGATATGGGTGATTTACCTCATAAGCATGAGAACATGATTTCTTGAAACTTGAGTAGTATGATGCAGTAGCATCCCGATCATCCTGGGGATGACATGATGAAGGCAGTTACAAGGATGAGATAGATCTATTACAACAATGATTTGTTGTTGCAGGATGTGAATGAGACAGGCTGTTGGCAGTAACAACAGTGGTGCATATCGATGGAATGCTACAAATTTGCAACATTGGGGCAGTTAGGAGCACTTCCATAGAATGGACAAGTGCGTGGATGGCTACGTTGTAGAGGAAAATTGTTAAAAAAAAAGTTGTGGATGTTACGGCTTAGGAGGAGAGCATTGTTGGACTGAAGCTGGAAAGGACGTGCAGGAGATGAAAATTCATTGAGGAAAATAAAAATTAGAAGTCGAAAGATGAAAGGGTGCGAGAATCCTTGAGAAACTGAAGCGAATAGTTTCTGGGAAGAATAAAACATAGAATCGAAGAGATAGATGGAGAGATTGTAGAGGAAAATAAGAGAGATCCCGCACGATAGGAGAGAGAATTGGTTGAGGTTGCCATGGCCTCTGGCCTGGAAACCCAATGAATATTGTAAGCTTAGATCTAGCCATTGAGCCATTGTATCGTACTGTGTACGAATGAATACAAGAGTTGGGATTTATAGATTTACCCTTTCTGTGTGTGAATGAATTCCTGTAGGATGTTATGTGTTGTGTTCTTGACACCATTATGTGTGAGTTAATGTCTTACGTGAATGAGTAAACTCTGTAGAGAATAGTGTCATATGATATGGCTATGTAGGTAGCATGAGTATGTGGAAGGACATGTTGTAATTTCTTCTCTTCTGCAGGGAGAATGAGCACTCTAGTTTTGCGAGCATTGAGGGTTTTGTCTGAGTTTAGAAGATGTGAATAGATGTTGTTGTCCCAAGGCTGAGTTACATGTTGTAGCAAGAGAATTTCCACATCAGAGGCGTTATGTAAAAGGAGACAGATTATTGACAGTGATTTTTTGCAACAAGGAGACATGTTGCAACAAAGGTGAGTTGCAACATGGTGTGTTACAACCGAAATTAGGTAGCCAAAGATGTTTTGCAACACTAGGTGTAGGCATGTTTCCACAATATACGTATTGTGGCATAGGGCGAGTTGCAACATGGGTGTATTGTAGCAGAGGACATGTAGTCAGATATGTGTTACAACAGGGGACTGTAATAGAATGTGTGTTGCAGCAATATGTGAGTTATGACAAGAGATTGTCACGACAAGAAGTGAGTTGCAACAAAAGGATTTGTCCCAATAAAGGCAACGTGAGTTACATCCAAAGGAAAGTAGCAGCAAGAGGTGAGTTATAGCAGAAAGTGAGTTGCAACAGAAGGCAAGTCGCAACAGGAGGTGAGTTGCAACAAGAAGTGAGTTGCAGAAGCAGGTGACAACGAGTTATAGTAGAAGGTGGGGTGTAGCCAATGAACATGAACCACATTGGTTAGTACCCACTGGAGATTCTATAACCGGATGGACTCACTTATTTTCAGATGCACTCGAGGACAATAACTGGGTGCCCTCCCTTCTTTCCGTATTCCATGAATTCACTCAATCTCTTCCCCATTGTTTCTTGAGTCTCTCAAACAATGCATCCATTATTTCTTCTCCAAAGTTGTGTTTTATCAGGTTTTCAGTCACTCCTCTCAATTGCTTTGCAATTTTTCTTCCGTAGGCATCCTTTTGAGAGGTTGAGCGCCTTGTCATGGCTTCCATCTCCTCCTCGGTAAATCTCTCTCATTTTCTCAGGATCTCCAATCCTATCATTTCAAATGAACCCTCTCTCGCTACCTCTCTCCCCACTTCCTCTGGACATGGAGCATACAAGGGAAGGTTGAATGAGTCCACCTCCTCCTCCTCCTCCTTCTCGATCAACCCCTGCACGAATATTAAACTTTAATAACTATTTGAATTCAAGATCAAATACTTTCAAACCGAATGCAAAAGAAATAATATGGGAAGGCAACAAAACCCTGATCACTTGGATTCCGAGATATTTGACCCGTTAACACCAAAAACATGCGGCCTCCACGAACCAGATCCTTTGCTCGGGATCTCAGATGTTAGAATTGCAAATGAGGAAAACAAAATTCACAATGATAATTAACAATCACACACAGATTATAAACACAAGGATTTCACGTGGTTCACCCAAACGTTGGGCTACGTCCACCAAGCATAGGCATCAATTGTCTTATTATTTAGATCATTGAGATTACATCAGATTTGCAAGTTCTCACTCTGTCTCTCTCACTCAGTCATTTGCCTCTATGGGCTTACATGAATTGTACATTCACACAAGAAACTGATGATTAAATGCAATCCCTATCCATATTCTAACTTGGTCTATTTAGTTGCAACCAACGCAGAATAATAGGATCCAAATCCATCATTGAAGGAATTCATTGTCACCAAATCCCAACATGAGACACGTGTTGAAATCCCTCTGATATTGATGAAAAAAAGAATTTTGAGCATAGTTAGATTCTCCAAGCCCAACGTTCATATGAAACACTTTCTCCATCTTCATGTCAATTCCCATTCTCCTTACAATCACAGAACAACCACAAAACGGATTGATAAACCAGAGTGTTCAAGTAAAATAGAGGGCATAAGATGCGATTTTAAAGTCATTTCCAATGCCTGGAATATATGAATTTCAGGCTTCTAGATGAGTTGCAAGCATGGACTAAAATAAAATTATGCTATTTTTAATCTATTATAATGATAGTCCATAGAAGTTGAAGTTTCTATACCTATACGCATGTGGGTTACAAGACACCTTTGAAATTTAATATTTATCGGAAGCCACTGAGAGACTCCCACATTATAATATTTTAATATGAGAGACTCCCACATTATAAATCTCGCAAACAAATGAGACATTTTCGATCGCACCAATGAACCTTTGCAACCAGAAGATTTGTGGTAAAGCAACATTAAAGATTATCACTTTGAAGCAATAATTTTGACGTTATCAAAAAGAAGATTGTGGAGTACCTATTGCAATAGGAGTTAAACATCAATTTAAATTTTTTAATTATGGAAAATAGGATTGTGGAGTAGACACTGGTATAGGAATTAAACAATTAAACATCAATTAGACATTTTTAAGATTTGTCCTTGGCATCTTGTGGAGTACTCATTGCAATAGGATTTAAACATCAAGTTAAATTTGATTTGTCCTTGGCATCTTGCCAAACCAAAGCCTACATGCTTGACCTCCCTCATGCTTATGTCATAATTGTGCATACCTCCACCTTTAACAAAAGAACCCATACCATCCAATGCAAATTGGACAAGCATGACGAGATTTTAATTTATGTCAATTGGACAAGCATGACGAGATTTTAATTGGTGTCAATTTAACTTAAGTATATCATGATCTCTATGATATGTTATGTGTTTAAAATATTTAAAATCTATATTTTAATTGTGCTTTGAATGGAGTCATGGCATTGAGTGGAACAAAAAGTGGATTTGAATTATTCAATTGATACACAACTTTTTACTTCTCAAATCCTTTTTCAATTCATTGTTCCCCTTATCACACAATCCACAATCTTTCTGAGCTTTATTCAAAAAGGTTATGATGTTGCAACAAATATACATGTGCATTTATATAACTATGGGCTCTAACACACAAAACGGATATTCCCACTCTTCAAATGTGGTGTGCTCAAATCTTGCATCCATTTATTAACAATCACAAGTAACACATAAGTATGTTATTTTTGCTAAGATTAAATGTATCTTGAAAGCAAATTAAAATATGATTAAATAGTTTTTATGATCTTTATGTCAATAGGTATAGCAACAAGGGTGTCTCATACTAAGAGAATGGTTGATTGGATGTGAAGCATGTCTATATATTGCTAAAAATTTTCCTTTCCATTTTTTTTCAAATCTTTTCATTCAAAATATAAGAAAGTGGATCTTTGTACTCAAACCCTCCAATTCATAATATAGAAAAGAAATTTAAGCCAGCTACACAATGGTAAAAGAAATTTAAGCTAATCACAGAGTGAGAAACACTCATCTTATGTCATTTGCTACTAACCTATTATAAGTGATCAATCAATATTCATTGTAGTTTTTGTTTGCATTTTTTTTTGTGCCCAATACTTTTGAAGCTAAATTCTTGAAAATATTAAACACAAATAAATCAATTCCGAGAGCTTGAGGGATTAGAAAATTTGGGAATTTTTTAAAAAGTGGGGGCATTGTTTGAAGCCATTTAATTTGTGGAAGGAATTAAAAAGGAGAGAAAGGATAATTATGCAATTATTTCCTTTGGTAGATGGGCTCATGAAATAGGGACATGGCTTCAATGCCTCCGATCCCACCATCATGGTCCAAATTTTCCTATAAAATATAGGCACCAAACAAATCGTTGTTTGTGGGTGAGCCATTGAAGAGATCCCCCTTGCTTGTTAGTCTCTGAACACTTCCAATTAAACTCTGAAATCCTAATTACTAATGAACCACTACAACATTTTATGAGAAAAATCAACTATATTGGTAGTGAAATGTCAAAGTTTAGTCAATTCAAAAAATCATAACCAATTTATAGATCTTAGGGATACATTTAATGATTGGTCTCTATTTCGCTATATAGAGGGAATAAGGTATTCTATAGAATACAAATTGATCAACTATGGAGATATCTTGAGCCTTTTGTCATAATATATATGTGTTATTTTTTTAAATTAGAGTAAACCTACATTTAGATGTCCAAGTAGGATAAGGAAAGAGTGCATTTTCATAAGAAAAATAGTGTAGAAGATCATTGTCAAGATAATGTGTTTGCTCTCACTTTTAATGGTCTAGCATTGAAATCACATAGAGATCTCAATGACAACCTCATCCAAGATGGAATAACAATTTTTGGAATCAATTTTAAAAGATCAATTTACATTACAATATTGATAATGATTGGGTTGTTTTTCATTTCATAGTTATGGTCATCTAAGTCTTGATAATGTTGAGCTTTGAGTTTATCAACTTGCACATTTTTACTTATCAAAACAAAGGAGTTAGGCAATTTCCACTTTTAGATGTTGATATGAAAATATTCTATATGTCGCTTTCTAAATCATGGACTTTATTCACTTTAGATTATGTAAATGTTAGGGTTATAAGAAAAAATGTTTAGATTGTGGGAGATATGGTCATCTAGAGTCTAAACTCTTTTAAAATATGGAGTCCTTATAAGAAACAATGAAGAATCACGACATCAATCTTGATTTTACTTCTTCTAACACTTCTTCTCACGAATATACAATTTATACTTCTGGTTTCTCCTTCAATGCAACATATACTTCTTCTAATGAGTGGCTTATTCATTCCAGAGAATATTATAATATGTCTAAGGACAAAGCCCTTTTTTCTTCTCTTAATGAATGTAACACCAAACAAATATTTGTTGGTGATTACAGATCTCTTAGTGTTGTAGGGTCTAGAATAGTTCAAGTACATAATGATCATTTCAATGATGTATTATGTGCTCCAAATATTTCATGCATCCTTCTATCAGTATATCATATCACTCATTTAGGTGAAGGAAAAATAGTATATTTCTCACCTCACCAAGTTGTAATCAAGGATTTAAAACATTCTAAGCATGTCCTCACCACATGAATTGTTGATGATATTACCAAGTTGTACAAATTTGACAACTTTGGGTCATCATATTTTCCATCAACTTGTATTGCTCAAAGGGATGACTTGAGAAAACTTTGGCATGAGAGATTTGTTCATATAAATTATTGCTCATTTTAGGAACTATGTAATCAAATTATGGTGATTGGTCTTCCTCTCATTTCTTACAGAGATGGTGTTTGTGTCGGTTGTGTTCTTAGAAAACATCATCGGGACAATTTTCAAAAGCTCGCCTCTAGGCACACCTCAACCCCTTTAAATCTTGTTCATAGTGACTTGTGTGGTTCTATTCCTTCTCCTTGTTTCTCTGGTTTCAATAACTTCTTAACTTTCATTGATGACTTCTCCATATGCACTTGGGGTTTATTTCTTAAAACGTAAGAGTGAATTTTTTGACATGTTTTTGGCCTACAAGGAAATTGTAGAAAAACAATCTAGAAACCAATTGCAGATGTTAAGAATAGATAATGGAGGTGGATATGTTAAAAAAAAATCACAACTTATTGCACCATATAGGGCATTCAAATGCAACATACTATCCACATACACTACAATGAAATATCGTTGCTAAGAGAAAGAATCACACATTAAAGGAAATGACAAATTGTATGATCTAATCTAAGGGTTGAAGTCTTCATTATTTGGTGGAAGCCATCAATTGTGCTTGTTATCACAGGATTTGTACTTGTGCAAAGCCCCACAACAAGTCCCCAAATCTTGTGTAACTATGGAAGATCATACCACTCCCACCTTAGTAAGAAATTCCATCGTTTTAGTGATGGAGGAGGTCCACCATAGGGGAGGATTCCTCAGTGAACTAAAGGGATCAAAGTAGCAAGTAAAGTAGCCAAGCCTACCACCCCCTCCCTTGATCACCTAAATATTGGTCTAGGTCACAATGGTAAAAGAGATATGAAGTTGTTTGAGTAAGTGACTGGAACAAGAACACTTTATGGCATATACATAGTGATTTCCAAATTAAAACATGCAAGAAATACCTATCGAAGACACTAGACAATGAAAGTTGCTATGGATGTTATGAATTTGCAGTAAAGAAAAAAAGTACAACAACAATGAATAAGTTATAATAGAAACAACAACTATGCTTTAGAAATGCAACAAATGACAAGGAAAACTTAACATAAATTCACTAAATTAATGTAAAATTGTTAGATTCACTTTATGAATGAGTTAAGACACCAATAAATGAATGCATGCAGAAAATTAAAGTGTTATTTGGTGGTTGTAGCAAACTTTTTCAACAAAAACAAGTTTACGAGCAAATTAGTAAGTGTTAGTGTTAGCAATGTTAGTAGAGATCTTGAGAGAATTGAAAGAGAGTGTTTGTTGATCAATTTCACCACAAGAGATATGTAAAATCAGTGCCTTTGAGGGATATGGAGTCTTTATAACAACAAATACAACAATTCATGAAGATTGGTTATAATACAAAAATTCATGAAGATTGAACTAGTAGAGACTAAGAGGTAGGGCTTAAACTCTAAGGTGCTAACACATGAGGGCCTTATGGTTTAAACCTTAAGGAGAAGGATTGATAGAGTGAAATAAATTTTGGGCTCTAGCAACCTTATCTCACTTCATAATACTTTAAGTAGGAAAAAATCAAGTGTCTAGGGATAAAATCCTAAAGTTCTAGCACTTTAGGGATTTAGGATGCTAACCCTTGCAAAGAAACTTCACCAATTTTGAACAAGAATAACCTTGTGAGAGGAGGAAGCACTTATGCTCTTCTCTTAGGGTTTTACCAAGAAATAATTCTAGCATAAAGTAGGAAGATTTACCATGAGCATAATAACATAAATATAAATTGCAAAAAATTAACTTACTTTAGCTAAGAAAGAAAGAGACAAAACCTTAATTGAAGAAATTCATATTAAAAAACAACAAAGCATCCACAACTTAATCCTCCAATCATAGCGCATTAGTGTATAAGAGAAAGATATCCCAAGGGGGAGAAAAATCCAGACTTGTTCTCATAAATGGTGAGTGATGATGATGAAAAGTGAAATTAGAGGGTGTATTATTTATATGAGAACACGCTAAACCAATTTGTCTACATAAATTTTTCAACTACAAATCAGAAGAGGGATTGATCCAAAAATGAAGGTATTACTGATAAATCGCAAGTTAGTTTAATGTACTTTTTGCATCGGATCGTTAAGAATGCGAAATACATAAACTTGTTATCTTGTTTTGTGGAATATCAAATGTGACTTTTACTTGATGCTTATTAATGTATAAAGATATCAGCCAATAATATCCATGCTGCAAATGAAGAGAATAGAACAACAAAACAAAAAGAGAAATAGAGACAAGCGGTTGATAACGGAGTTCACCAGTCGTTGGCTACATCTCTGGGCCCACTTCCAAGTGGAGGACCTCTTTATTGCTCTTTAAAATGCTCAAAGCTCTCTTACAATGCTCTTTGCTGCTACATTACATGCTTCATGTCTTCTGTACAAGACCTCCTTGCTCATATTCATGCATGCACCATCAAAATCCTCTCAACAACATGAGAAAAACGCCTCTCAAAACATGAGAAAAGGCCAAAATTTACAAACTTCTCCTTCAAAACCCTGCGTCAAAAAGTCTCCAAGCTTCAAAAATCCCGGTTCTTATAGTTTTCAAGGCTCAGATGAGGAATCCCAACTTCCCTCAAGATCTAGCCTCTTTCTGGGATCAAATCCCCCTTCAAATGGCCTCAAAATCCTCAAAAAACCACTTTCTGGTAATAATATCAGACAATTAATTAAAAAATTACAAAACAGGCTTTAAAAAACCCATTTTTAAACTTTAGGATATGTTTAAGCCCCCAAAGGACGGGCGTGCGCCCCTAAATAGGGTCACATGCAAACTCATATGGCTAAGCTCCAGCCCTTTGGGCTGGGTGTTGGCCTTGGGTAAGCTCTAGCCCCCTGGTTATATGGCGCACAACACGTGACCTCGGCCTAAACAATAAAACCCGTGCGCGCCCTTGTAGGATTAGGCTCTTGGTCTTGTGGGATCTGCCCAAGATCCAAGGGCTAGGGTCTAACAAATACTCCCACGCATATGGCGCCCACACCCTCGATTTTTATGTGTGTCACGCGACCACGGGCTGGGGCTTAGTCCCAACCCCCTCCCTTTTGTGCCCTACCACACTTTACAACATAAATATTTTAAAATGCAATTCATATAATAAGAAATATGTGTTGCGCCTTGGTGTTTGGTCATTTGTGAAAGTGCTTGGGCTTGGTGAGTGGTCATGGGTTCAAACCCCATCGACCCCAAAAATTTTGGAACTTGCCATATGAAATGTTGACTGGGTGCCACGTGGCTGCCCATGCCTGGGCCACGTGGCACCATCTCATTTTCCCAAACTTTGCCACATGTCCAACTCTGATTGGATCCACCATCCACATCTGCCCAGTGAACTGCTGCCACTTGTCGCACTGCCATTGGTATAAATCTACCTCATGAGGTGTCATTGGTGATGTCATGCTGACGTCAGTGTTGACTTTTGGACAATTGACCTTTGACTTTTTACTTGTTTGGGTTTTCGATCAGAACACGATAACTTTCACATACAGAGCCCATTTGGGGAAGTAAATATACTGTCGGAATCAACGCGGCAATCCGGTCGCAATGGAATTGGTTTCATCCAATTATGAGAACTTTGATTTTTGAGCATTTTCTGAGCCTGGGGAGCCTCCTGGATCATTCCTCCCCACTTTGGAAGCTTTTGGACCACCAAAAGTCTGCTTTTACTCAGGTAAGAAATGAGGGTACTACCTCCCCACTTTGTCCTGTATCATCCATCCTCTATGTTGGGATAATGATCGCCTGAATAATCACAACAAACATGAAAACTGAGATAGCATTGTTTATCAAAGTAATCATTTCAATTATCGCACAATCATCTATATTCTTTGTCACACTTTGCAGCCATACACCACTGAACAACAACAAACTAATCAACAATACTGAGTATGCAAATGAAAATGACAAAACATGCTTCTCCTTTTGAACAAGAACAATAATCAAATTATGCAGTTGAACCTCATGTTGTACCCATGGTGACACTTCATGACTATTTGAAACATATGGAATCATTTCATGTTTAGCATCACTAACTTCATGTTTTATTACAGACATAAGTGTTAAACTTTTGTTTGCATTTACCATTCTTTTTAACTTCCCTGTAGCTGCAAAGGACCTATCAACTTTCATGCGATGAGCATGAACAATGTACTCCTTCCCATCTTTCTTGAAGCAATACTTATTTTTCTCCCTGTAGAATATGGCTTTCCTATCATAAAGGTATGGGCTTCCCAATACAATTCCACATATGTCCAGTGGCACTATATCAAGCTCTACTTCATCAACATAATTAGAAGTGATTGCAAACTTGATTTTACATTGCTTGGTTACTTGTGAATTGTTATCACCACATATCCATCCCAATGGATATGGTTTAGGATGTGACTTATTTTCAAGTCCCAAGTTATTCACAACATCTTCATTGATTAGATTGGCTTGTGATCCACTGTCTACAAGATTATCAACTTTAAGATTATGTGTTATAACCCTTATGTGGAAAAGATCATTCCTTTTACACTCATCATTTTCATCAACTGATCTAGAAGAGATAGAACTTGCAACAAAATTTATACCTCAGATTCCTATAGCTACAACCTGTGTCTCATCACCGGAATTTGATCCAAGATCCACTTGAATTGTCGCAGCTATGGATTTCTTCCTTTCGTGGTTGGCAAACTTCTTTGGCTTCAAGTCAGGATGTAAGACCCAACAACGATCTTCATCATGGCTTACTTTCTTGCAATGCTTGCAAGTAGGCTTCTCCTTTCATGTTGTGGCTATCTTCTTCTCTTTCCTTTTCCCTACATCCTTTCTTTGCCAAGAATCTGTAGAAACACTATCACCAACATTCCCTTTACTTGATTCAATGTGAATAGCTTGTACACATACTTCATCAAAGTTAGAAGGATTTA
>ML801220.1:166766-184939 GCA_009831015.1 Picea engelmannii | reverse complement strand
GAATAGAACAACAAAACAGAAAGAGAAATAGAGACAAGAGGTTGATAATGGAGTTCACCAATCGTTGGCTACGTCTCCGGGCCCGCTTCCAAGTGGAGGACCTCTTTATTGCTCTTTAAAATGCTCAAAGTTCTCTTACAATGATCTTTGCTGCTACATTACATGATTCATGTATTCTATACAAGACCTCCTTGCTCAGATTCATGCATGCACCATCAAAATCCTCTCAACAACATGAGAAAAACACCTCTCAAAACATGAGAAAAGGCCAAAATTTACAAACTACTCCTTCAAAACCCTGCATAAAAAATTCTCCTACAAGCTTCAAAAATCCTGGTTCTTATAGTTTTCAAGGCTCAGATGAGGAATCCCAACTTCCCTCAAGATCTGGCCTCTTTCTGGGATCAAATCCCCCTTCAAATGGCCTCAAAATCCTCAAAAAACCACTTTCTGGTCATAATATCAGGCAATTAATTAAAAAATTACAAAACAGGCTTTAAAAAACCCATTTTTAAACTTTAGGATATGTTTAAGCCCCCAAAGGACGGGTGCGCACCCCTAAACAAGGTCACATGCAAACTCATATGGCCAAGCGTCAGCCCTTTGGGTTGCGTGCTGGCCTTGGATAAGCTCTATCCCCCTAGTTATATGGCACACATCACGTGGCCTCGGCCTAAGCAATAAAACTTGTGCGTGCCCTTGTAGGATTAGGCCCCTGGTCTTGTGGGATCTGCCCAAGATCCAAGGGCTAGGGTCTAACAAATACTCCCGCACATATGGCACCCATGCCCTCAGTTTTTATGTGTGTCATGCGACCACGGGCTGGGGCTTAGCCCCAACCCCCTCCCTTTTGCGCCCTACCACATTTTACAACATAAATATTTTAAAATGCAATTCATATAATAAGTAATATGTGTGGCACCTTGGTGTTTGGTCATTTGTGAAAGCGCTTGGGCTGGGTGAGTGGTCGTGGGTTCAAACCCCATTGACCCCAAAATTTTTGGAACTTTCCATATGAAATGTTGACTGGGTGCCACATGGCTGCCCATGCCTGGGCCACGTGGCACCATCTCATTTGCCCAAACTTTGTCACGTGTCTAACTCTGATTGGATCTGCCATCCACATCTGCCCAGTGAATTGTTGCCACTTGTTGCACTGCCATTGGTCTAAGTCTGCCTCATGAGGTGTCGTTGGTGATGTCATGCTGACGTCAGCATTGAATTTTGGACAATTGACCTTTGACTTTTTACCTGTTTGGGTTTTCAATCAGAATGCAATAACTTTCGCATATGGAGCCCATTTGGGGAAGTAAATATACTGCCTGAATCAGTGCGACGAGCCGGTCACAATGGAATTGGTTTCATCCAATTATGAGAACTTTGATTTTTGAGCATTTTTTTAGCCTGGGGAGCGTCATGGATCAGGGATGACCCCTTTATTTTCATCTACAATATGCCAAAATGAAAAATGCATAAACTAAAACCCTAAAAAGGGTGACGTCCTACCCTAGAAGGGTGATGTAGGGTTGAAAATGTGACTTCAAGACTCAAGGAATGGAATGTTAGGCTTCCAAAGGCCATCTTTCATGATCCAATGTGAAAAGGTTCCATTCTGTGTATCTTCTCAAGTCAAACCACCTTTGAAACCACACCATCCATCAACCCTAGCCTCAAAGGTGACGTCAAGGGATAGAGGGTGACATCATAGGCCTCCAAAGGCCACGTGCAAGTGCAAGAGTGGTGCAATATCATCCTCCAGTGATGCCAAGGGGACTCCAAAAGAAAATTCCTCCATCGTCTATGCATAATAGCTCTAGGGTGATCTACTGAGCATGTGGTATTCCAACCCATGTATGTGGCATAATGACTAGCCTGCTCAAAACCAAGCTCATATGTCCATAATATAAGGTTCCAAGGGTGTGAGAGCCACTATCTGAGGGTGTTGAGTAACTGGATGACTCATCGCCCTCCATCGCATGTGCCAAAGTCCTGCAATAAGGAACAATATCATGGGCACAACCCAAGATGTCCCTCAAAGAACCATGTCAAGACCATTCAAGACAAAGAAGAATATAAGACAAAGTAAACCAATTTTCATAAGACACATTATTCTTAAATCATGCAAAGTAATATGATGCCTAAGATACAGAACATGTAAACAATTCACCCGAGTATCCCCTTCAAGTATCACCCAAGCTCAATACCTTGTGAGTATTACTGAGTTTAAGTATGGGAGCTGCTTCATCCAACATTATTAGGTGTGCCACCTAGAAAAGAAACAAATAACCTAGGTAGAGGTATAGGTCCCGATAGTGACAATGGAAAGTAAAAACCCATCAAGAGTAAGTGTGAAAATGTTACGATTTAAGGATTACTTCATGGATTATGGTGTCCATCTCTATGAGTGATTTTTTGGTGTGTGTGATTTCTCTTGAGTTACCCAATATTTGCATGCCACCTTTTTCCAAACCCCTTCATTAGCCATATTTGCAATCCTTTCTTTCATTTACAATTTTCTTTGAGGGTCCTGTTGACATTTGAATCTTTCAAGACCGAAACAACAAACTCATGAGGATATGAATCCCCCTTCATTTTTATAGAGGTGGTACCCATCTTTGGCTAAAAAATATGTCTTGAATATCTTGTATTAGGAGAATGTTTAGGAAACAAACCCTAGATCCTTATTTATTGGATGTATACATAAAATGGTTCTTAAATAGCCTGATCTCACCTTTTTGCGCAAAAAAAAGTATTTTAACAATAAACAAATTGGAGGACTTCAACATCATAATTTCTTTGTGATTAGCATCACATATACAATATTCTTAATCACATACAAATGCATCCATATCTTCTCCATGAGAAATAGGAGAGAATAATTTGATAATCTCAAAGAATTTTAAAAGAGTGTAATAACATAAGAGAATTTGATATGTCAATTTCAAATATCTCATATTCAAGACTCAAAGTTACAAGATACAATTGAAATCAACCCCGAAATAATTCTATTGACGAGCCAAAATGACTCATTCAGTCAGATGAGGGAGAATTCCTAATGGTAGGTGCCAATTAGACCTACTATCATTTGGTGTAGCGTTTCCCGCGAGTTTATGGGCCTTGCTTCCGCTTAGAATTAAAAGAATAAAAAGGGGAAAGATAGTGAACTACCCCCCAAAGAGTTCTAACTAGTCATAAGACTAAACTAACTAAAATTAACTAATCTAATCTAACTAATTATAACCTATCCCAGGAGAAAAACTAGAAGAATGAGTACAACGAAAGATAACACCATCATAACCAAAAATAGTTCATATATTCCAATGATAAATGAAAAAACAAATGCTACATATGAATAAAAAATAATATGCAAAATAAATACTCTTGATGCCAGGGATTAGAAACATAGAGGTCATCTCAGTTTAAACTCTAAAAACTTGAAACCCCTAAAACCCTAAAAACCTTAAAAACCTAAAAATGGATTAGATGTACTAATCAAGAGTATTTATTGTGCATATTCACAACCCTTACCTTTGACTTGTTGTCCTGAAAATGAATCTTGTTTCGGATTTGAAATGTCGATCAAAACAATGACTTCCTTTGTAATGTTTAATGATACTATGTATTGGTCCTTGAAATTTTTTAGCTTGTACCTAGTATCTCCATGGGATGGAGTATGTAATGTATGTACCTATATCTATGTAACATGCAAAGGGAATATCGTTGTAAGACCTGACTAGACATGCATACCCCTTTGTCATGTATCCCTATTTATCTGTAGTGAAAAAACATCTATTATAGAGTTCTTTAACACCTAGAGTGAGCCATGTCACACGTCGTCTGCATGCTCTATGGGTGGACTCTCGGAGGTGACTAGAAACTCATGAGTTTTGTATTAATGGGGAGTTCATCAAGAGATTTAATGAACCATGTACATGAAGGACATCCTACTAAATCGATAGTTTTAGTGGTTGATGATCCATGCATTCCGGTGGATGTTTTTCTCTTTATATGGACTTAGGCTGTTTGGTGATGCATGATCAAGGTACGAAGAGTGTTAGGGTCCTAACCCACACATAGGTAGATCAATATATTCAGATGTAATAAAGGTCAATATTAATAAGGCCTTTCAATAAAATAGAATAAGGCGGATGTAAGAAGACCTAATAGAAGCTTCTGCTTCTAGAAGGATCTTCCTCTAGGTGCTTCTCTTGATAGACATATTTAGTATAAATAAGGGTCAAGGGTATGAAAACCCTATCTTGGAGATTATTGTAATAGAGTGTTGCTCGATTGGAGGTTGCCCCCTCGAAGAGGCTTGTGAACATTGCTTTCTGAATCAAAGTGTTACTTCTGTTGTTGTTCTTATATCATTTATGTGTTATTGTGGAGATTATGCTGGATATATTACTGTTATTCTGCCATTTCTAGCATTTAATTTCTATTCTGGATATTTATTATATCTGGTGTCTTGCAAGTGGTATCAGAGCACTTTCCTTGGCAGAAATTGTGGGAACCAGGGTAGAGACATATTCTGGCATCTTTAAGGCACAAACATATATCATTATGCACATAAACCCGTGGTTGAGGGATTCATACACGCAGGAAATACAAGTGGTTCTTAAGTGCACATCTGTTGGCCACCCTTGTAACCCCTGTTGGTACCCCTTAGAGTGGTAGCACATTAGACAACACCTGTGTACGGATCGGCCTAGATTTCCTGAAGCCCTCTTTAGATAAACCTATTGGCCACCAGACTGCTATAGTGTCACCGAGAACAACACTTGGGAAGATACTCTCTAGTACCTGGGTAGTCAGGTAGTACGACTAAGGGTACAGTCTATCCTCCTTAGTTAGTGCCCCGAGACATTGGGCCAAGTACTACTATTGGACCCCGCACGTATATCAGAGAGCTATAGCACAGAGAAAACCCTTGTCTGTAGAACCCTTGAATACCTAACCCTTGGGGGACAGAAACATAAACAAATTAAAACAGACCAGATATATTGTTATGCAACTATGTTCGGGTTGCCAAGTAAATACACATTTTTTTCTTTTTAAGCATTTGGGGATTTCATCATCGTAGTATTCTTTAGACTGGAGTATAACTCCGCAGGTGTAAAAAAAAAAAAAAGTCGGGAAATTTTTTCACCATTATTTGAGACCTATTCCATTGGATTCATCTCTCTGCCCTTATCACATTCATCCATATCATTTTTTGGAAAAAAATTTGACCCCGCTCACCCCTTTTCAGTTCACCCATCCTCATGGCCCATACCTGTAGCCAAGATCTGGAAACTCGCTTCAACACCTTGCAATCTAGTTTCCTCGAGATCCAAAAAGAAGTGAAACAACTCAATGCTACTGTTGCCTCCATCAATTCATCCATCAATGCAACCATAAATACAACCATGCAATCCTCAATGGAGGAAGTCAAACAAGAACTGACCACCCAGCTTGAATCTTTCTTTGCATCCCTCTGCACCAAACTGAAGATCCCTAGAGATGACCATTTCTATGAAGCACCTCCAAATACCGAAGGTGAACATTCCTCCCATTCGCATACCTTTCAGCACCAACACTTTCAACGTGACATACGCCTTCCGCGGGTGGATGTGACCAAATTTGATGGCTCGGACCCCACTGATTGGGTAACCCAAATAGAACATTATTTCTCTTTATACGACATCACATATGACTTGACCAAACTCTTGTATGGTGTTCTCCATATAGATCAAGAACGTTGGCAATGGTGGCAATGGAGAAAAACTTCCTGTCAAGGGTATATTGCTTGGACCCAATTTGTGACTGAGATTTATGAACGCTTTGACATGGACACCAACCATTTGGGCCATTTGAAAAAGTTGAAACAATCCGGAACAGTAGAAGACTTCATAGATGCCTTTGAGCGCCTGGCTTTTCGAACAGAGGGCATGATTGATTCTTTCTTTCGAGAGTGTTTTATCAGTGGCCTGAAGGAGGAGATTCGGGCCCATGTCCTCATGGATCGACCCTCGACTTGGGTGGAGGCTATGAAAAGAGATAAAGAAGCAAAATAGGTTGTATCATCCAAAAACCAAAAACCCTCCTTTATCCCTCGCCCTAAACCCGTCACTCCCACTACTCCCTCCGCCCCATTAAAAATCCAAAAATTTACTAGGGCTGAAATGGCTGAACGCCAACTCAAAGGCCTTTGTTATAATTGTGATGAAAAATATTTCCTGGGCCACAAGTGTAAGGAACAAAATATTTTTATGGCCATCTCTAAGGATATTTCGGAAGAGGATGTTGAAACTCCCCTTGTGTCTGAGTCACCTGAAATCACTGACATAACCCTCCATCAGACCCTCCCGAAGTAGAACCCTTCATTTCTCTCAATTCTCTCACTGGCTTTTCCACTCCCCAAACCCTCAAGTTAATTGGTTACATCAAGCATCGGAAGGTCATCATTCTGGTTGATAGTGGAAGAACCCATAAATTTATTCATTGTCGCATTGCCCAAGAAACTCATTGCTACATCCATGCTGTCAACAATTTCCAAATCATGATTTCCAATGGTGGTTCCATGAAATGTGGAGGGCGCTGTGAAAATGTGCGTCTCCAAATCGGTGACTACCACCTAAAATCCCATATGTTTGCTATTGACATGGGTGGTTGTGACATTGTGTTGGGTTTCAACTGGCTAAGAACTTTGGGTCCCATTCTCATGGATTTTAAGGCATTAACCATGCAATTCGAACAAGAAGGCCACCAATATAAATTCCAAGGCATCACTGTTGGTTCACCTGATGTCATTAGTTCCCATCGCATGGAAAAGATGCTCAAAAAAGGTCATTCTGGTGTCATTGCCCAACTCCATGACATCTAAGAAAAAAAGACACCCCCGGTGTCGCATGACCTCCAAGATCTCGTGTCTAAACATCAAATGGTATTTTCCACTCCCCAAGGACTCCCTTCTTCCCGCGGTGTTCATGATCATTCCATTCCCCTTATACCCGGAAGCCTTCCTCCCAATATCTGTCGATATCGCCACCCCTTTTCACAAAAAAATGAAATTGAGAAAATGGTCCAGGAACTCCTTAATGGAGGCGTTATCCACCCTAGTACGAGCCCTTACTCTTCCCCTGTAGTCATGGTCCTGAAGAAATAAGGTTCTTGGAGAATGTGTCCTAACTTCCATGCCCTCAACAAACTGATCATTAAAGACAAATTTCCCATTCCTGTCATTGATGACCTCCTGGATGAATTGAGTGGCGCCCAATTCTTTACTAAACTTGATCTTTGCTCGAGCTATCACCAAATACGTATGAAAGAGGTATACATTCCCAAGACGACCTTTCGCACTCATGAGGGCCACTATGAGTTTTTGGTCATGCCCTTTGGCTTGTGTAATTCCCCCTCCACCTTCCAAAGCCTCATGAATCATGTCTTCTGTCCCTTTATCCGTCATTTTGTCTTAGTTTTCTTTGATGATATCCTCATCTATAGCAAAACCTGGACAGACCATCTTACTCATGTGGATCAAGTTCTCAATCTCCTCTCCCAACACCAAATTTTCCTGAAACAGTCTAAATGTGCTTTTGGTTCCTCAGAAGTAGAATACTTGGGTCATCTAGTTGGAAAGGATGGCGTCAGGGTGGATCCGAAAAAGATTGAAGCTATGCAAGACTGACCGCACCCAAAGACTCTCAAAATCTTGTGTGGATTTCTGGGCTTAACAGGGTATTATTGCAAGTTTTTTAAGAACTACAGAAAGATTGCAGCACCTCTCACTGTTCTCCTTAAAAATAACTCTTTCACTTGGACTCCAGCCGCTGCTCAAGCTTTTCAAACCTTGAAGATGACCATGTGCACCACTCTGGTTCTGGCCCTTCCTGATTTCAAAAATACCTTTGTGTTGGAATGTGATGCCTCAAGGAAAGGAATCAACGTTATCCTTATGCAAGAGGGTCCACCTTTGGCCTTCACTAGCAAGCAACTATTTGAAAGGAAACTGGGAAAACCCATTTATGAAAAGGAAATGTTGGCTATTTTGCATGTCATTGATCTGTGTCACCCTTATCTCTTGGGGTAACGCTTCCAAATTAAGACCGACCATCAAAGGCTCAAGTACTTTTTGTAACAACGCATTTCCTCCGAGGAGCAACAAAAATGGGTGACTAAGCTCTTTGGTTATGATTATGAGATCATTTATAAGAACGACAAAGACAATGTAGTGGCATATGCACTGTCCCGAAAATATGAAGAAGAAGGATCCCTTTTTTCTCTTTCCTTCATTGTACCCGATGGGCTCCAAGCTGTGCGCCAGGAATGGCTTCAAGATCCAAAAAGTNCCCCCCCCCCCCCCCAGGGTACTCTTGGCTCCAGGATGAGCTGATACAAAGGTCATTTGTATTTAAGTAAACAATCAAAGCTTAAATCGACGATACTTTCTGAGCTTCATGCTACACCCACAGCGGGGCACTCAGGGTTCACCAAAACATATGACAGGGTCAAACGTTCTTTTTTCTTGGAGGGTATGAAACAAGACATCCGTAATTTTGTCACTGAATGTGAGGTGTGCCAACACAACAAGGGAGAAACAGTCAAATCTCTGGGCTCACTACAATTGCTTCTGATTCCACCTGCTATTTGGAAGGATATCTCTATGGACTTTATTACCAGCTTACCCAAATCAGGGAATAAATCAGTCATAATGGTGGTTGTGGATCGCATTTCCAAGTATTCTCATTTTTTCACTCTTCAAGACACATTTACTGCATCCACGGTGGCTCAACTTTTCATGGACCAGGTCTTCAAGCTTCATGGCATGCCGCACTCTATTGTTTCTGATCGTGACCCAACTTTCACAAGCAATTTTTGGCAAGAATTGTTAAAGCTACAGGGAATCCAACTGCATCTCAGCACAACTTATCATCCCCAGACTGATGGTCAAACGAAATTTGTCAACAAGTTTTTGGAAACATATCTGAGGTGTTTTGCCTCTGAAAAACAACATCAGTGGGATCAATGGCTACCCCTAGTCGAATGGTGGTACAACACTTCCTACCATACAACTACTCGCATGACTACTTTTGAAGTTGTATATGGACAGAAGACACCTTCAGTTCTCTCATACTTACCGGGTACCTCAAAGGTCTAGGCGGTTGACCAAACACTTACAGTTCGAGAGGATATTATTCATACCCTTAAAGAGAACTTGGTCATGGCACAAAATCACATGAAGCAACAAGGAGATCAAGGTCGCTTTGAACGTCAATTTGCAGAAGGGGATCAGGTGTTTCTACGACTGCAACCATATAAGCAAACTTCCCTCAAGGCCTAGCATTTTCAGAAGCTAGCGCCCAAATTTTATGGTCCTTATATAATTCTCAAGCCTGTGGGACAAGTCACATATCAGTTAGCTCTGCCTAGTCAGTCGAAGCTACATCCAGTTTTTCATGTTTCATGCTTAAAGAAGGTGATTGGAACTAGGTGCCAAATTCAAACCAACCTTCCCGAGTTAGCTGAAGAAGGATCCATTTGGCTACAACCAGAAGCAGTTTTGGACCAGCATGAGCATCGCCTGCGTCAGAGAACCATCAAGGAAGTGCTAGTCTAGTGGAAAGATACGACTCCAGCATATGCCACTTGGGAACCAACTACCATTTTGTAGTAATTTCCACATCTCAAGCCTTGAGGACAAGTTTGTTTTTAAGGGGGCGGACATGTTAGGGTCCTAACCCTCACATAGGTAGATCAATATATTTGGATGTAATAAAGGTAAATATTAATAAGGACTTTCAATAAAATAGAATAAGGCGGATGTAAGAAGACCTGATAGAATCTTCCTCTTATAAGAGGATCTTTCTCTAGATGCTTCTCTTGATAGACATATTTAGTATAAATAAGGGTCGAGGGTATGAAAACCCTAGCTTCGAGATTATTGTAATAGAGCGTTGCTCGATTGGAGGTAGCCCCCTCGAAGAGGCCTGTGAACATTGCTTTCTGAATCAAAGTGTTATTTATGTTGTTGTTCATATATCATTTATGTTTTATTGTGGATATTATGCTAGATATATTACTGTTATTCTGGCATTTCTAGTATTTTATTTATGTTCTGCATATTTATTATATCTGGTATCTTGCAAAGAGAATGTACTAGGTTGGACCAGACATAGAATTTTTCGATCATGAGGTGCTTCAATTTATAAGACTTGGTGATAATGAAGACCTAACCTCGCGATGGTAAAGACAAATATTCGTTAAGGGAGAGTATTGGAATATATAAATCCTACTTGTCTGATGTGAGTGTGCTCATATTTAATTATTGACTTTATTGGTCATTATTAGGTAGGGTTCTAGCTTCTACGGGAAGGAGTCTATTCTTAGATTTTATGAGGTTGTTGAGGCCTAGTTGGATTTGAGATATTCTCTCCAACTAGATGCTTCCTAGATTGGTGTGAGGTTGAGATATTTTCTCAACCAAGTAGAATGTAATATCAAGATAGTTTTCTATCTTTAGACAATGTTTTTTGTATTTATATGTACTCTATTTGTTTTTAATAGAGCACTCACACATAATTTTGGGTTTTTGTAATAATATCTACTCTCCCTCTATAGTATTCCAGATATAAAATAGTATGCAAAAAATAAATAATTAGCTAGAAATGGCAGAGAAATAATGATATAACCAGAACAATAGAACAATAATACCATAATAATACCAAAATAACACCAGAAAGAGCACTTTGATTACTGAGAGAAATGTTCACTTGCCTCTTCGAGGCGACAACCTCTAGCAGAGTAGAGCTCTATTACAATAATATCGAAGATGAAACTTCTCATACCCTTTATTCCTATTTATACTAAATATATCTATCCAAAAGAACAATCTAGAGGAAGATCCTTCTAGAAGCAGAAGCTTCTATTAGGTCTTCTTATATTTGACTTATTCCTCCTTATTGCTAAGCCTTATTAATATTTAATTTTATTACATGGGAATATATTATTCTACCCACTTGAGGGGTTAGGTAGGTTAGGTCCCTAACATGCCCTCCCCCTTAAAATTATCCTTGTCCTCAAGGCTTGAGATGAGGAAATTGTTGCAGAATGTCAGTGGGATCCTAGGTGGCATCTGCTAGAGTTGTATATTTCCACTGGACTAACACTTCCTTGATGGTACGCTGAGGAAGATGACGCTCTCGCTGGTCCAAAACTTCTTGTGGCTACAACTAGATGGATCATTTTTCATCCAATTTGGGAAGGTTGGTTTGAGTGTGGAACTTAGTTCCAATCACCGTTTCTAAGCAGGAGACATGAAAAATAGGATGGAGCTTAGAATGACTAGGAAAATCTAACTGATAGGCCACCTTTCCAATGCACTTGAGAACTGTATAAGGACCATAAAATTTGGGCGCCAGTTTCTGACAATGTTCAGCCTTGAGTGAATTTTTCTTATAAGGTTGTAGTTGAAGAAATACCTGGTCTCCTTCAACAAATTGACATTCTAAGTGACCTTGATTGACATGTTGCTTCATGTGATTCTGATCCATGACCAAATTCTCTTTGAGGGTACAAAGAATAGCCTCATGAACTATAAGTGTTTGGTCAACTGCCTGGACCTTCAATACACCTGACATGTAGGAGAGAAGGGAAGGTGGTTTTTGGCCATAGACTACTTGAAAAGGAGTCATGGGAGTAGTTTTATGGTAAGAAGTGTTGTACCACCATTCAACTGATGGTAACCATTGAGCCCATTGATGTTGCCTTTTAGAGGCAAAATGCCTCAAATACGTCTCCAAACACTTGTTGACGACTTTAGTTTGACAATCAGTCTGGGGATGATAGGTGGTGCTAAGATGCAATTGGGTGTCATGTAGTCTGAGCAATTCTTGCCAAAAATTGCTGGTGAAAGTGGGATGTCGATCAGAAACAATAGAATGAGGCATTCCATGAAGCTTGAAGATATGATCCATGAAACCTTGAGCCACAGTGGATGAGGTAAATGGGTGTTGAAGAGAAAAAAAATGAGCATACTTGGAAAGACAATCGACAACCACCATAATGACTGACTTATTTCCTGATTTAGGCAATCCCACAATAAAATCCATAGAGATGTCCCTCCAAATAGCGGGTGGAATTCGAAGTGGTTGGAGTGTGTCATGAGGTTTGATGGTTTCTCCTTTGTTTCATTGACAAACATCACATTCATCTACAAAAGTGAGAATGTCCTTTTTCATACCATCCCAGAAAAAAAAATGTTTCACCCAGTCATAGGTTTTGGTAAACCCTGAATTCCCAGTTGTGGGAGTAGCATGAAGCTCAAAAATCATCGTGGATTTAAGTTGTGACTATTTACTTAAATACAAATGACCTTTGTAGCAAATCTCATCATTGTTCCAAGAGTACCCTAGGGAAACTTGAGAGTTGGATTGCAATTGTTGGATCAGATGCGAGATTTTAGGATCATGTAGCCATTCTTGGCGCACATCTTGGAGACAATATGGTACATTGAAGGAGAGGGAGAAAAGGGACCCTTCATCTTCATATTTCTGAGAAAGAGTGTCAGCAACCACATTTTCTTTACCTTTCTTGTAAATGATCTCATAATCATAACCAAAGAGCTTAGTTACCCATTTTTGTTGCTCTGGGGAGGAAGGTTGTTGCTCCAGAAAATACTTGAGTATTTGACGATATGTCTTAATTTGGAAGTGTTTCCCCAGGAGATAAGGGCATCAGAGATCTACTACATGCAAAATAGCCAACATTTCCTTTTCATAGATTGATTGGCCCAAATGGCGTTCTGACAATTGTTTGTTGGTAAAGGACAAGGGTCTTCCTTCTTGCATAAGGACTGCTCCAATTCCTCTTCCTGAGGCATCACATTCTAGGACAAAGGTCTTTGTGAAATCAGGAAGGGCCAAGGCTAGAGTAGTACACATAGCCACCTTCCAAGCTTGAAAATCATGTTCCGCTACTAGAGTCCAAGTGAAATAATTATTTTTAAGGAGAGTAGTGATAGGGGCCACAATATTCCCATAATTCCGAACAAACTTGAGATAATAACCTTTTAAACCCAAAAAACCATGCAAGGCTTTGATAGTCAGGGGGCAAGGCCAATCCTACATTGCTTAAATATTTTTAGGATTCACCTAGACACCATCCTTGCCAAAAATATGACCCAAGTACTCTATTTCTGAGGCACCAAAGGCACATTTAGAGTGTTTGAGGAAAATTTGGTGTTGAGAGAGTAGATGGAGAATTTGATCCACATGGGAAAGATGGGATTGCCACGTTTTTCTATATATGAGAATATCATTAAAGAAAAATAAGACAAAGTGACAGAGAAAAGGATGAAAGACATGATTCATGAGGCTTTGGAAGGTGGAGGGGGCATTACACAAGCCAAAGGGCATGACCAAAAACTCATAGTGACCCTCACGAGTGAGAAAGGAAATCTTGGGTATGTCAGCTTCTTGCATACGTATCTGGTGGCAGCCATAATGTAGATCAAGTTTAGTGAAGTACTGAGCACCACTCAGCTCATCCAAGAGATCATCAATGACAGGAATGGGAAACTTGTCCTTGATGGTGAGTTTATCGAGGGAAAGAAAGTCAGGACACATGTGCCAAGTACTTTCTTTTTTAAGTATCATGACCATAGGGGAAGAATAAGGGCTGGTACTGGGGTGGATAACACCCTCTTGGAGAAATTCCTGCACTATTTTCTCAATTTCATTCTTTTGGGAAAAGGGATGACAATAAGGACGAACATTGGGAGGAAAACTGCCAAGAACAAGGGGAATGTAATGATCATGAACACCACGAGAAGGAGGAATTCCCTGAGGGGTGGAAAAAACATATTGATGTGTTGAAAGGATATCTTGCAGGTCAGGATGCACAAAGCATGTCTTAACAATTTGAATAGAATGGAGTTGAGAAATAATACTGAAGTGGCCTTTCTTGATGATATTTTCCATGCGATGGGAACTAATGATCTCAGGAGAACTAGTTGTGAGACTTTGGAATTGATAACTTTGTCCCTACTATTGGAATTGCATGGTCAATTCCTTAAAATCCATAAGAATGTGACCCAAAGTGCATAACCATTAAACACCTAGCACAATGTCACAACCACCCACGTCAATGGAAAACATATGAGATTTCAGGTGGTAATGTCCAGTTTGAAGAAAAACATTTTCACAACGCCCAACACATTTCATGGACCCACCATTGGCTATGATAATTTGAAAATTATTGACAACACGAATATAGAAATTGGTTTCATGGGCAATGCAACGATGAATAAAATTGCGGGTGCTACCACTATCAACAAGGATGATGATATTCATATGCTTAATATAGCCAATGAGCTTGAGGGTTTGTGGGGTAGAGAAGCCTGTGAGGGAATGCAAGGAAATAAGTGGGTCAACTTCAGCTAGGTCAGCAGGCTCCTGGGTAGCATCGGGCAAGGAGGGCTCGCCAACAAGGGGAACTGTCACATCATCTTCAGGAACATCTTCAGAAATGGCCATAATTTTTTTTTTTTCCTTACACTTGTGCCCCAGAAAATATTTTTCATCACAATTATAGCTAAGACCCTTTAGTTGGTGTTCATCCATTTCATCCCTAGTTAGTTTTTGGACCTTGATGGGAGTGACAGGGGGGTTAGTATTAGTGGGTCGAGGGAGAGGAATAAAAGAGGGTTTTTTTGTTCTGGGAGAAAACAACTTGTTGGGCATATTTAGCATGTGTAGTAGCTTCCAACCAAGTCTAAGGGCGGGACATGAGAACCTGGGATAAGATTTCATCCTTGAGGCCACTGACAAATCATTCATGGAAGAAAACATTGTGTATTCCCTTTGTTCGAAGGGAAAAATGATCAAAAGCAATGATAAAGTCTTCCACTATGCCTGACTGTTTCAACTTGGTCAAACGAATGAGATAGCGGGCATACAGATCTGCAACAAACTGGGTCCAGGTAATATATCCTTGACGTGAATTTCTAACGCATTGCCACCATTTCTAGCTTTCAAGATATAGATAGAGGACAACATAGCGAAGTTTGGCCAACTCGTCAGTAATACCATGCAACAAAAAATAATGCTCCATTTGAGTGACCCCACCCGTCGGATCAGAGCCATCAAATTTATTGACCTTTACAGATGGAAGACAGGGTTCACGATGAAAATAGTTGGGTTGAAAATGCAGAGACTGAGAGGAATCAACAACATCAGGTTAGTCTGATGAGGAAGGATCCGTAGGGCGGTTCAACAATTGATTGACAGTAGACTGGAGGGTGGTAAATTGGTTTGTGAATTTGTAATACACCAGATATAAAAGGTATGAAGAACACAAATAAAATGATAGAAATGGCAGAATAACAACAATATAACCAGAACAATCACCACAATAGGACTAAAATGATATAAGAATAACAATAGAAATAACACTTTGATTCTGAAAGCAATGTTCATGGGCCTCTTCTAGGGGGAAACCTCCAGTTGAGCAGAGCTCTATTACAATAATATCCAAGCTAGGGTTCTCATACCCTTGACTCCTATTTATACTAAATATGTCTATCAAAAGAAGCATCTAAAGGAAGATCCTTCTAGAAGCGAAAGCTTCTATTAGGTCTTCTTACATTCTACTTATTCTATTTTATTGCAAGGCCTTATTAATATTGACCTTTATTACATCTTAATATATTGTTATACCTATGTGCGGGTTAGGACCCTAACATGTCCTCCCCCTTAAAAACAACCTTGTCCTCAAGGCTTGAGATGTGGAAATTGTTGCAAAATGGTAACTGGTTCCCAAGTGGCATCTGTTGGAGTTGTATCTTTCCACTGGACTAACACTTCCTTGATGGTTCTCTAATGCAGGTGACGCTCACACTGGTCAAAAAATGCTTTTGGTTGTAGCCAAATGGATCCTTCTTCAGATAACTCGGGAAGGTTGGTTTGAATTTGTCACTTAGTTCCAATTACCTTCTTTAAGCATGAAACATGAAAAACTGGATGTAGCTTCGAATGACTAGGAAAAGATAGCTGATAGGCTACTTGTCCCACACGCTTGAGAATGGTATAAGGACCATAAAATTTGGGCGCTAGATTCTGAAAATGCTCGGCCTTGAGGGAAGTTTGCTTGTAAGGTTGCAGTCGAAGAAACACCTAATCCCCTTCTGCAAATTAGCGTTCAGAGCGAACTTGATTCGCTTGTTGCTTCATGTGATTCTGTGCCATGACCAAATACTTTTTGAGGGTATGGTGAATAGCCTCTCGAACTGTAAGTGTTTGGTCAACCACCTGGACCTTTGAGACACCAGGTAACTATGAGAGAAATGAAGGTGGCTTCTGTCCATATACCGCTTCAAAAGGAGTCATGCGTGTAGTTGTATGGTATGAAGTGTTGTACCACCATTCAACTAGGGGTAACCATTGAGCCCACTGATTTTTCTTTCCCGAGGCAAAACACCTCAAATATGTTTCCAAACAATTTTTGACAACTTCCATTTAACCATTAGTCTGGGGAGGATAAGTTGTGCTGAGATGCAATTGGGTTCCTTGTAGCTTGAACATTTCTTGCCAAAAATTGCTTGTGAAAGTTGGGTCATGATCACAAACAATAGAGTGTGGCATGCCATGAAGCTTGAAGACCTAATCCATGAAAATTTGAGCCACCATGGATGTTGTAAATGGGTATTGAAGAGCACAAAAATGAGCATACTTGGAAAGGTGATCAACAACCACCATGATGACTTATTTATTTCCCCATTTGGGTAAGTCGGTAATAAAATCCATAGAGATATCCTTGCAAATAGCAGGTGGAATTGGAAGCAGTTGTAGTGTACCCAAATATTTGACTATTTCTCCCTTGTTGCGTTGACACACATCACATTCAGTGACAAAATTACGAATGCCCCTTTTCATACGATCCCATAAAAAATAATGTTTGACCGAGTCATAGGTTTTGGTGAACCCGGAGTGTCCTGCTTTGGGTGTAGCATGAAGCTCAAAAAGTACCTTGGATTTAAGATTTGACTATTTACTTAAATACAAATGGCCTTTGTATCGAAGCTCATCATGGAGCCAAGATTTTTGGTTGTGGAGCCTGATTATCTTCCTGATTCATAGGTCCTTGCTTTCAGCCGTGTTTATACCCCATGAAGTATTTACACACCAGAAGTATGTACACTCTTCCACACGGGGGAGTGCAGAGGGGGGGTACCCCCTCTGCGGGGTCTGGGGGCAAGCGGGCCCCCAACGGGGGTTCGAGGGCGAAGCCCCCGAAGCAAAAATTGCCTTATAAAAGTATATTGTAATTTCATTGTAAATCTGGACCGTTCATTATGAGGTCGCATATCTAACGGTAGAGATTATGTTAGGGTTTTTTTCCCTAGAAGGAAACCCTCTTTTATGAGGGAAATGTATTGCGGCTATGGTTGATGGTGAATATTTTATTCTGAGAGAGGAGACTGTGAGAGAAACGAGAGGAAGTTACAGCGGGTTTTGCTGTAGGTTGTATCCCTTCATTTGCTGGATAATAATAAAGGAAGGACCTAGCAATTTATTTGGTGGACGTAGCCCACAGTGGGTGAACCACGTAAATCTGTGTCTCTCTTGTATTGTGTGTCTTATGTGTTTTGTTTATGCATTTTTTTTATTTTATTTCTCTGCGGTCTTTTTTTTCTAACAATTGGTATCAGAGCGTAAGGTAACTCGCAGGAAAAGAGGGTTCCTAGTTCGAGTGGGAGCAATGTTGGAAGATGGAAAGTTTAGGGTCGAGAAATTTAACGGCCAAAACTACCAGTTATGGAAGATGCAGATGGAAGACTATTTATATCAGAAGGATCTATTCCTACCATTGAGAGGAGTAGCAAAGAAGCCGACGGCCATGAAGGACGAAGAATGGGATATTCTTGACAGAAAGGCTCTAGGAACGATACGGCTGAGCCTGGCAACGTCGATGGATTTCAATATTTCGAAAGAAAAGACAACGAAGGGTTTGATGGACGCATTGGCAAAATTGTATGAAAAACCCTCAATGTCGAATAAGGTATTTCTAATGAAGAGATTATTTAATATGAAGATGTCAGAAGGTGGGTCTGTTGCATATCATTTAAATGAATTTAATACGGTTACTAATCAACTAAGTTTTGTAAAAGTGGACTTTGATGATGAGGTTAGGGCTCT
>ML801220.1:139735-151660 GCA_009831015.1 Picea engelmannii | reverse complement strand
CTTCCTTCATCTTCAGTTGTTCAAACTGTATTCTGTAGGTTTGAATCTTTGCATCCTTTACCTTCTCATTACCCTCATAATTGTTAATGAGTTTGTCCCACATTTCTTTGGCAGTTCCTAGGTGCATAACTTTCACAAATTCTGCTTTTGCAAGCCCACTCAAGATAGCATTCATAGTCTTAGCGTTGAAGCTAAATTCTAGTTTGTCATCCTTATTAGCTAGCACAATTGGATTTACATAACCAGTCTCTACCACATCCCAGACATCTGCGCCTAAAGCCATTATGTAGGTTCTCATTCTAACTTTACAGAAGGTAAAGTTTGTTCCATTGAACAGAGGGGATTTATTGGTTGAGTTTCCTTCATGGCTTGACATGTTTAAGCTCTAGGATCTACCCTTAGATAAAATGGGCCGACTCTGATACCAATTGTTGGACAACTGAGAGAGGGGGGGGGGTGAATCAATTGTTACCGTGCTTAAACAATTATGCTTCTTTTAAACTCTTTGCTGAGACACTAAATGATGATCACAATAATGTAGGGAAATAATCAATGGCACATTCAGCATCAGTCACATATATGATAAACACAGAGACAGATATTTCCTGAGGAAACCCATACAGGGAAAAACCTCTTTTTCTTTATATGATAAGTAATCGTTACAATCTTTACAGTATCATACATATGAGCACCAACTCATAATGAGGCTACAACCTCAGTTTTGCAAGCTGCAACTTGCTGAGAGCACCAACTCTTTGTTTTCTCTAGCACCCACTAGAAGGAAGCACCAACTCCCTAGTTTCTCTAGAACCAACTAGAAGGAAGCACCAACTCCCTGAATGTTTCCAGCACCAACTGGATGGAAGCACAAACTTCCAATCATACAAGCACCAACCTGTATAACAGAGAACAAGAGTTCTCCCTTGCACCACCCTGCCACCCTGATTTCTCTGGCTGCAACCATATGGAAGCTACAATTCCCTGTGTTCAAGCACCCACTTGAACCTCTGAGGACAACAGTCCTCCCGAGCACCTCCCAACCACCCTGAAATATAAAACTTTGCTACAGAAATTTATTACAGTGATATGGTGTTCAACGATGGCTTACCAGTCTTATCATTGTTCTGTTGCATTTCGTTGCTCTGTCTGCCTCATTTCCTTTCTGCTCACATCACTTGCATTGTCTGGTCTTCTGCTTTTTATGCTCTGTGCACCATCTCCATTCTCTGCACAGTTCCTCTTCTGTGCTATTCAGCTCCTGCACTCTGCTCCTTCTTCACACCTGAATCACCTTTACCAACAACAATCACAACAACCTCCAACAACAACCGCAACCACATGTCTTCTCTGTACCGTGTATTTATAGCTTCTATGCACCTTGTGCATGCAATGTTCACAATGCCTCTGCATGCTGACTCTGCACCGTTATCCTCCACCTCTCGAGTGCTCTATCTGATTATCATTGTGACTCTTCAACTTCTCTGGTCGTTTTCCCACGCGTTCATCATCACTGGATGTTATGTTGAGCTTCCTCAGCCTCTCTGGCAGTTGAGACTCTTCGTCTTCTCTGTGACAGTCGAGTCTTCATCGACCCTGATCAATGATTCATGATCTTGATGAATCAACGGTCCTAATCTCATCGTGATCTCGCATCTCGTTGTTCCTTCGATGGAGATTCTCGTCACTCCAAGTCACGATAAGTGAAGCTCCGAGATGGAGCTCATATCAACGATCCACGTTCTTTTGGTGTATTGACGGTCATGATCTTTTCGTGATCTCGCATCTCGCTGTTCCTTCGATGAAGATTCTCGTCACTCCAAGTCGTGATAGGCAAAGCTCCGAGATGGAGCTCAGATCAAAGATCCACGTTCTTTTGGTGTATTGACGGTCAGGATCTTTTTGTGATGTTGCATCTCGCTGTTCCTTCGATGGATATTCTCGTCACTCCAAGTTGCGATAGGCGAAGCTCCGAGATGGAGCTCAGATCAACGATCCACGTTCTTTTGGTGTATTGTCGGTCAGGATCTTTTTGTGATATCGCATCTCGCTGATCCTTAGATGGAGGTGCTCGTAACTCCAAGTTGCGATAGGCGAAACTCCGAGATGGATATTTATGGTTCTCTAATGTTTCTCCATGCGTCGTCTTGATCCAACGGTCCACGATTAAATCGCGATCTCACATCTCGTGAATCTGGAGATGAATCATCTCGACTCTCCAAGTCGCGATCAACGAAACTCCGAGATGGAGTTGAACCAACGGTCCAAGTATGAACTTGATTTAACGGCTATGATTTAATCGCCATATCGCATATCGCGAAATCGACATTCCTGATGTCAAGTGTTTTTGTCACTTCAAAGTTCCAATCCCCGATGCCTCTTCATTGACAGGAATCAACGGTTCAGATCTCATTCTCAGTTCAATGGCTGCGATTGCATCGCGATATCGCATATCACGAAATCGACATTCTTGTTGTCAATGTTCTTTGACAACTTCAACTCGTGATCCTCAAAACCCCGACAGGGAGTCGGATCAACAGTCCACATAACCCCTTGGGATGGACAGTCCTCCTGCTTTCGGGATTTTGTGAGCCCATTTTCTCCTTGCACTTTAAACACCGTGTAGTTTTTCCCCGATCCAACGATGGTCGGATCCTACGCTCAGATCTAACGCCTGAGATCTATCCTCCTCTTCCGTGCGTGCTCTTCTTGATTTTATTCATATCTGACGGCCCTCATGCTGTCAGGAATTTAGGATGGGATCCAACGATCATCAATGCTTCTCCTCCAATCTTACACATCCCTTTTACTTGGAAGAATTTCGACTCTGCACTAATTCCTCCTGAGCCTACGTTGTTCCTATTTGTCCATCGATGCACACTCTGATCTTGCCATCTTCACTGTTGTACTTGCCAGCGTTTCCTTCGATCATTCGATCTTCCTGGCCTTATCTTCTATTTTCCTGTTGATCATCGGTGTTGTACTCAAACCATCATTACTGTTGTACTTGCCATCAATGACAAGCTTATGCTTCCTGTAAAATATTTGCCAACATCCGCAACCACATTGTCTTTTCCCTTATTTTAAATGATCTCATAATCATATCCAAAGAGCTTAGTCACCCATTTTTGTTTCTCCAGGGAGGAAATGCGTTGTTCCAGAAAATACTTGAGGCTTTGATGGTTTGTCTTAATTTGGAAATGTTTCCCCAATAGATAAGGGTGCCACAGATCAATGGCATGCAGAATAGCCAACATTTCCTTTTCATAGATTGATTTGCCCAGATTTCTTTCAGATAGTTGCTTGCTAGTAAAGGCCAAAGGTTGACCCTCTTGCATAAGGATAACACCAATTCCTTTCCCTGAGGCATCACATTCCAACACAAAGGTCTTTGTGAAATCAGGAAGGGCCAGGACTGGAGTGGTACACATGGCCATCTTCAAGGTTTGAAAATCTTGAGCAGTGTCTGGAGTCCAAGTGAAAGAGTTCATTTTTAGGAGAGCAGTGAGAGGTGTTGCAATCTTTCCATAATTCTTAACAAACTTGCGATAATTCCCTGTTAAGCCCAGAAATCCACACAAGATTTGGAGAATCTTTGGGTGAGGCCATTCTTGCATAGCTTCAATATTTTTAGGATCCACCCTGACGCCATCCTTGCCAACTAGATGACCCAAGTATTCTACTTCTTCAGCGCCAAAAGCACATTTAGACTATTTCAAGAAAAGTTGGTGCTGAGAGAGTAGATGGAGAACTCAATCCACATGAGCAATATGGTCTGTCTAGGTTTTTCTATAGATGAGGATATCATCAACGAAAACTAAGACAAAATGGTGGAGAAAAGGACGAAAGACATGATTCATGATTCTTTGGAAGTTGGAGGGGGCATTACACAAGCCAAAGGGCATGACCAAAAACTCATAGTGGCCCTCATGAGTTCTAAAGGTAGTCTTGAGAATGTTTTCCTTTTTCATACGTATCTGGTGGTAGCCCAAACACAGATCAAGTTTAGTAAAGAATTGGGCACCACTCAATTCATCGAGGAGGTCATCAATGACAGGAATGGGAAATTTGTCTTTAATGGTAAGTTTGTTGAGGGCACGAAAGTCGGGACACATTCACCAAGAAAATTCTTTCTTCAGGACCATGACCACATGAGAAGAGTAGGGGCTCGTACTAGGGCAGATAATGCCTGCATTAAGGAGTTCCTTGACCATTTTCTCAATTTCATTTTTTTTGGAAAATGGGTGACGATACAAATGGATATTGGGAAGAACGCTTCTGGGTACAAGGGGAATAGAATGATCATAAACACCATGGGAAGGAGGGAGTCCTTGGGGAGTGGAAAAGACCAATTGATGTTTAGAAATGATGGCTTGGAGGTCTTGCGGCATCGAGGGTGTCTATGTTGTTTGTATGACATGGAGTTGGGAAATAACACCAGAATGACCTTTCTTGAGTAGCTTTTCCATGCGATGGGAACAAATGATCTCAGGTGATCTAACGGTGATGCCTTGGAACTTATATTGGTGTCCCTCCTGGTCTAATTGCATGGTTAAGTCCTTAAAATCCATGAGAATGGGACCCAAAATCCGTAGCTAGTCTGCACCCAACACAATGTCACAACCGCCCATGTCGATAGAAAACATATGAGATTTTAGGTGGTAGTCACCAATTTGGAGACACACATTTTCACAACGCCCTCCACATTTCATGAAACCACCATTGGCAATCATGATTTGTAAATTATTGACGGCATGGATGTAGCAATGAGTTTCTTGGGAAATGCAGCGATGAATAAAATTATGGGTGCTTCCACTATCAACCAGAATGATGACCTTCCAATGCTTGATGTAACTATTGATAATGAGAGGGGGGTGAATCAGTATCAAGTACAATTTAAAACCTTTTTAAAATTATACTTAAACCATTCAACTATATCCAATGAGCAATGAACAATAGTATAAGAGTTACATCAATACACCATAATACACCATGCACAATATATGAGAAATAATCAATACTTATTGTTCAAGCAAAGTAATGACTTCCAAAGGTAGCTACATATTCCAAATGTAAAGGGAGGGATAAAAATCCAAGAGGAATATACAATCCTCCAATATCAAGAGAGATATGAACTCTCCATCCTTGCCCCTTCCTTCCACCCAAGAATATATGAGAGATAATAAAACTTTACATTAAATCATCACATAGAACCTGATAATGCTTCCTGAGACTTCTTCAATTTCTGCAATTCTTCAATTCTTGGAGTACTCTGATCCTATATATAATATTACTCAATGTATTCTCTGAAACTCCTCCAATTTTCACTCCTTGAATCCTCCCCAAAAAGAGGTTATAGAAAGAATGGTAGACTTTATTCAATTATGGTCTATTCATAAGACCCAACTTGTACAGCATGCCCCGCACTCAATATTTAACATACGATTCTGAAAATCAAACACAAGAAACTAAAGTTAGTACTATTTCCAATGGAAGTGGTCCCACTTCATTTGGATTCGTTATGAAGAAGTTATGATTGTTTTACCCGGAACACATGTTTATTGACTAGCTTCAAGACTGGTCACACACCCTATGTTCCACATAGTGTATCTCCATAATTATAGCGAATCAAGATCTGAAATTTTTACCAGAGGTACCTTGATATGTCTTCACAATACCATAGCGATTTCACCATCTGAATCGTTCTAGAAATTGTTTTATAGAAAAAATGGTAAGATGACCTGAAAATAACATACCTTAGAACACATCACCAAAAGACTTCATCCTCCCTTGAAATCCAGCCTTCTTTTCTTCTTATTACCTCTAAAATTCAACTTGTTTCAAATGAATGTATAATGATGTTTATTTGTACCATTTATGTCACTTCCTTTTAACATTAGGGCTGACCTGAGAGTTTCTTATTTTGTAATTCTTTTCTTTAATTATCTTCAGGGCCTACATGTACTTCCTTCTTCAATTCACTTTGTCATCTTCAAAAATTAATTTCTCCTCAACCATGAGGATCCACGTGACATTCCAGATACCACCAGAAACAACATGATGTATACTATCCATCCATGGGTGTTGTATCTGCATGTGCACTTTCCTTCATGTCCAAATACCTTCATCAATCTTGCGGTCCAAAACCCATGACTAGGGTTGACATCAAGGACAACAACCAATCTTCCAACAGTAACCAATTAGCTTGAGGGTTTGGGGAACGAAGAATCCAGTGAGAGAATTGAGGGAAATGACTGGTTCTACTTCGAGAGGGTCTGAGGGAGGGGTTATGTCAGTGGTTTCAGGTGACTTAGACACAAGGGGAGTTTCAACATCCTCTTCCAAAATATCCTCGGAGATGGCCATAAAAATATTTTTTTCCTTACACTTGTGGCCTGGGAAATATTTGTCATCACAATTATAACAAAGGCCTTTGAGTTGGCATTCAACCATTTCATCCCTGGTCAATTTTTGGACCTTTAGTGGAGCAGAGGTAGTAGTGGGATTTACTGGTTTAGGGAGAGGGATAAATGAGGGTTTTCGGTTTTGAGAAGATACACCATGTTGTGCTTATTTATCTCTTTTAGTAGCCTCTAACCAACTATGAGGCCGAGCCATGATGACATGGGCCCGAATCTCATCCTTGAGGCCACTGATAAAACACTCTCGGAAAAAGGCATCAGACATGCCCTCTGTCTGAAAAGATAGGTGCTCAAAGGCAGCTATAAAGTCTTCCACTATTCCTGATTGTTTCAACTTTGTCAAACGACCCAAATGGTTGGTGTCAGTTTCAAAGCGTTCATAAGGCTCTCCCACAAAGTGTGTCCAAGAAATATACCTTTGACGGGAATTTTTTCTCCATTTGCACCATTGCCAACGTTCTTGATCGAGATGGAGAACACCATACCGGAGTTTGGCCAAGTCATCTATAATGTTGTATAAAGAGAAATAATGTTCCATTTGGGTTACCCAACCAGTGGAGTCCAAGCCATCAAATTTGGTCACATCCACCCGTAGAAAGCGTAGGTCACATTGAAAGTGATGGTGCTGAAAGTTATGGGAATGAGAGGAATGTTCAACTTAAGTATATGGAGGTGAGTCAAAGGAAGGGTTATCTGTAGGGATATGAAGCTTGGTGCAGAGTGACGAAAAGACAGACTCAAGCTGGGTGGTCAGGTCTTGTTTGATTTCCTCCATTGAGGACTGCATGGTTGTATTGATGGCGACAGCATTGGCACTGAGTTGTTTCACTTCTTGTTGGGTCTTGGTGAGACTAGATTGAAAGGTATTGAAGCGAGCTTCCAAGTCTTGGCTATAGGTATGGGCCATGAGGATGAGGGAATCGAAAAGGGGCGGGTGGGGTCAAACATTTTGCTGAAAAATGATATGTATGAATGTGATAAGGGAGAAGAGATGAATCCAATGGAATAGGTCTCAAATAATGGTGAAACAATTTCCAGACCTTTTTTTTTTTTCACCTATGGAATTATACTCTGGTTTGAAGAATACTGCAATGATGAAATGCCCAAATGCTTAACCAAGAATAAATGTGTAGTGATTTGGCAACCCGAACACAGTTGTGCGGCAATAGATCTTGTCTGTTTTATTTTGTTTATGTTTATGTCCACAAGAGTTAGGTATTCAAGGGTTCTACAGACAAGGGTTTGCCCTGTACTATAGCTCTCTAATATACGTGCAAGGTACAACAATAGTACTCGACCCAATATCTCAAATCAATAACTAAGGAGGATAGACCGTACCATTAGCCATACTACCCGACTACCCAAGTAATAGAGAGTATCTTCCTGAGTGTTGTTCTCGATGGCACTATAGAAGTCAGGCGGTCGATCGGTTTATCTAAAGAGGGCTTCAGGTAATCTAGGTTGATCTGTACACATGTGTTGTCTGATATGCTACGAATCAAAGGGGTACCAACAGGGGTTACAAGGGTGGCCAACAGATGTGCGCTTAAGTACCACTTGTATTTCCTGTGTGTATGACTCCCTCAACTGCGGGTTTATGTGTGTAATGAAAGATCTTTGTGGCTTAAATACGACGGAATATGTCTCTACCCTGAAAAAAAAATTAATCCACACTTTATGTCGAGGAAAGTGCTCTGATGCCACTTGTAATATACCGGATATAAAAAGTATGCAGAACATAAATAAAATGCTAGAAATGGCAGAATAACAACAATATAACCAGAACAATCACCACAATAGCACTTAAATGATATAAGAATAACAATAGAAATAACACTTTGATTCTGAAAGCAATGTTCACGGGCCTCTTCGAGGGGGCAACCTCCAGTTGAGCATAACTCTATTACAATAACATCCAAGCTAGGGTTCTCATACCCTTGACTCCTATTTATACTAAATATGTCTATCAAAAGAAGCATCTAGAGGAAGATCCTTCTAGAAGAAGAAGCTTCTATTAGGTCTTCTTACATTCGACTTACTCTATTTTATTGCAAGGACTTATTAATATTGACCTTTATTACATCCGAATATATTGTTCTACCTATGTGCAGGTTAGGACCCTAACAAAATTTGGCTTCCATGGTGTCAAATTTGTGCTCTACTCTTTCATTGTGGGAATTTTTAGAGCCAATATCAAATGTCATTTGTTCGATGCAGGCATGGGCTTGATTGATGGACACTTGGAGTTCTTGGGTGTGAGTGGTGGCCATTTGGAAAGGGGAAGTGCAGGTAAGGAAAAGTGGGTGAGTGGGACCACAAAAAAGGACTTATAAGTGACAGGTACCATGAGGATCAGTGCGATAAGGGAAATATATTGGAATAGGCAATAAAATAGGGAAACTGGGAAGAGGTCAGGTCCACTGAAACAAAAAGGAATAAAAATGAAGGGTATGTCTGCGATCGGGGAGAAAAGGAGAATCCAATGGAATAGGTCCAAAATAAGTGTGCCGACGGGACCACTATAATTTTTTTTACTCCTATGGATTTATACTCCGACCTAAAGAATATTAAAGTGATGAAATGCCCAAATGCTTAACATGAAGAAAGGTATAGTAATTTCGCAACTCAAATGTTGAAGACACAGTTCTGTGGCAATAGATCTTGTCTGTTCTGTTTTTTTTTTGTTTTCGCCCCAAGGGTTATGGCATTCAAGGGTTCTACAGACAAGGTTTTTCCCTGTGCTATAGCTCTCTGATATACATGTGGGGTCCAATAGTAGTACTCGACCCAATATCTCAGGGCGCCAACTAAGGAGGCTAGACCGTGCCCTTAGCCGTACTACCTGACTACCCAGGTACTAGAGAGTATCTTCCAGAGTGTTGTTCTTGGTGTCACTATAGAATTCAAGCAGCTGATCGGTTTATCTATGGAGGGCTTCGGGAGATCTAGTTCGATCTGTATAGAGGTGTTGTTTGATGTGCTACCACTCAAAGGGGTACCAACAGGGGTTACAAGGGTGGTCAACAAATGTGTGCTTCCACTTGTATTTACTACGTGTATGAATCCCTGATCACGGGTTTATGTGTATAACGACAGATCTCTGTAGATTTAAGACGTCAAAATACATCTCTACCCTAAAAAAAAAATTACCCGCAATTTTGTGTCGAGGAAGGTGCTCTGATACCACTTGTAGTATTTCAGATATAAAATAGTATGCAGAACATAAATAATTATCTAGAAATGGTAGAGAAACAATGATATAACGAAAATAATACCAGAGTAATACCAGAATAACACCAAAAATAACACTTTGATTACTGAGAGCAATGTTCACTTGCCTCTTCGAGGGGGAAATCTTCAGGCGAGAAGAGCTCTATTACAATAATATCCAAGAAAAAGTGTATTATACCCTCTATTTATATTTATACTAAATCTATCTATCCAAAAGAACCATCTAGAGGAAGATCCTTCTAGAAGCAGAAGCTTCTATTAGGTCTTCTTACATTTGACTTATTCCTCCTTATTGTTAGGGCTTATTAATATTGGCCTGTATTACATGGGAATACATTATTCTATCCACTTGAGGGGTTAGGTAGGTTAGGTCCCTGACATCCCTCTCCTATTTCCCAATAGATAAGAAGAGTAACCCTTAGAGAACCTTGTAGAGCTTAAACTGATAATTTATTGAATTGCATGTCCAACCAACCTATATAGTTGTGTAATGTCCCTGTATGTTATTATTTAGAGATATTTCCTTTCAAATATTTTTCTACTTATATTGAGATACATTTCCAACCAACATATAAGGTTGTGTAATGTCCATATACATTATTATTAAGAGATGTTTCCTTTCAGATATTTTTCTACTTAGGTAGACACAAGGATTATGTATCAAGGTTGCACATTTTCTATATTAAATAAAACTTTGGGACAAAGTTTCATAAAGGGTGGGTGTGTGTTTTTCCTCGCATTCTAAGCCCTTGTTTGGTCCTAGATAGATCCTATTGTTTGTGTCAATTTAATTGAGTTAACTTCCTTAAACCAAAGTTGACGAGACTTGTTTATGCATGCATTCTAGATAATGTGAGACTTTTGTGAGGAAGTGGTTATCTAATATTTATGGTTATGTGATATGTTATCATGGCCATCTTATGTTTATAATGTTGTGATATGTCTAACATTGTGATTAGGGGACTTTAGCCTTAATAATATACTTATATTTATTAAATTGTTTAATGAAATGTAGATTGTGTTATGCATCATATTTTGTGTGTTTTAAAAATCATGTAGAGGATGTTACATTCTTATACTCACATTCTTAGAGGAAGGGCTAGGTGATAATAGTGAGGAGGCTATAACATATTGGTGTTATCAACAATATCGATAGCTAGTAGGTTATCACATATTCATTTTATTTATTTATTCTTGATAAATATATGTCATTCTCTCATAGTTGCATGGATAGTTGTGTTATGTAGAATATAGGTAATTTCCCAAGCAACCATGATATTAGGGGTAGAGAAATACATGAAATTGGGGTGGCTATAGGGGTTTGAAGGGTGATCTAGTTTGAGTGGGGATGATATTTCGAGGAAGGGTGGAGGTATGTTCCCAATAAGTTCTTTTATTGTTTCTCTACTAATATTTGTGTCACAAGATTCAAAGATTAGATTGGTTTTCCATAACGGATGTGGTAGGCCCATGGATACCTATCATGGGCCATTAGGATGTAATAGCCTTCACCTCTATTGTATTCTATATGACATAAGAGTTGTGTATGGTTTGGGAAGTTTAAGTGTCTAATTTTAAATTGTCTGGATGGGATGGAACACCTTTGTGTGTCTTGTCTCTCCTCGAGTGTATAATTGTTAAACTTGTGTGAGACATGTATGAGAATCCTTGTTGGGTACCTTTATGAGGTGACTATTTGTATATTAGTTTTGTGTGTATGGTCATCTTGATATTACTATTATTGTGTTGTGTTAATTAAAGTGATGAGTGATTCTATACATATATAATTAATGTGTTGGGTATATATAATATACATAATTTTTATCCCCAAGGGTTAGCTCAAGTGGTTCTGAGCGAGACGTGAAGCTATCCCCAACGGAGAAGCTCGCGGGTTTGAATCTCTTGTAACCCCTTTGGATTAGGTCCATTATTTATATCCACAAAGTCAACATTGAATAGGTCCTCATCATAAAGCCTCAATATATCATAAAAAAATATAATAAATAACAAAAACTAATGATTCCCTCTAATAAATTAATGTTCCCTTGGTTGAGGAAAATCAATTCCAACTCCACAATGAAAGTAACATTTTCGAAAATATACCAATATTATCGCTAAAAGAAAATGTGCAGTGTGCAGTGTTGATATAAAGCCAAGGATTTGATTCTTGGAGTATGGATCTCATGGAGGTTCTAACATCAACGGACATATTACTTATTGAATATTAATATTGTGTTGTAACTTTATAAGTCATTAATAAAATTGCAAGATTGAA
>ML801220.1:108791-119492 GCA_009831015.1 Picea engelmannii | reverse complement strand
AGAAGCTTGTCGGATTCGATCCCGGAAGCTTGAAGATCCGGAGGTCCATCAGTGGACTTTCTTCTGCTCGTTGCAGCTCAGGCGACACGGATTTGGGCTCGCTCGAAGTCATCTTCGTTGGGGCTGAATAGATGGTGCGCTGGGGCAAAACGAACTAGGGTTCGTTCTCTCGCAGCCATGCCAAGTCAGGGCGGAGGGGAGCCGCCGCCCCCTCCCTCCCCAACCACATCCTTCAGGAAGCTAATAGCAGCTTGCAGAAAGAATGCACCCCAAGAGAAAGCACCAAGTTTTGTGAAAAAACTGGATGACGTCCCAGAGATCAATCTCCCCCCAGAACAACCAATGAAGGTAGCGATTCCCTTTCAGAACGAGGGCTGGTAGGTCAGTTCATGGGCCTCTGGCCCTTAGCCCAGACAACAAACAACTAGATCCAAAGGAACTGGCGACCATTAATAAAAAATAGTGTAACTTGCTACGCGGTTGGAAGAGGTTACTATATTTTCGAATTTATCTCCCAAGAGGACCGCGATCTAATCTTCAGGAACGACCCATACTTCATGGGTACACAGGGCCTCTATCTGAACCGATGGACTCCAAACTTCGACCCAGCTTCGAAAATGCCAAAAGACGTCCCGGTCTGGGTCAAACTCCCAAATCTGCCAATCCACTGCTGGAACTCCTCGTCGCTGCAAGCTATTGGGAACGGACTAGGGCACTACATTGACAGAGCCGATCCAAAGGACCAATATTCCTGTGCAAGAATTTGTGTGGAAGTTAACTTGGAAATAGGACTGCTAGAAGCGGTAAAACTGAAGGTAGGAGAATGGCAACACCTACAAAAATTGGACTACAAGCAGCTCCCGTTCAAATGCAGAGGATGTCACGAATACAGACATTTTCAGAGAAACTGTCCAAATACCCCAAGCACAGAGAAAGCAGGTGAGGAAGGTTGGCAGCAACCCCAGAAAGGAAGGTCGAAATCCAAAGGCCCAAGAAGGGAAAACCCAGCCCCCACTCAAAGCAACCCTAGAAAAAGAGAGACGGCAAACAACTTCAAAGCACTAGAAACTGAAGGCGAATCGGAGAATCCAAGCAAAGAAACTTAGGCTGAAGAAGAAAAAGAAGGCCAAGTCCCGAATACCGGTGGAACCCCAAAAACAACAGAGAAACCGGTCTCCCCTCCAGGGAACGAGGAGGCTCAAGGCATCGAGGAGGGGGAGATCTCATCAGGAAATGAATCAGAAGGAGTGAGTGAAGCCTGGGACACCCCAAAGAAGCCGAGGAGAGGTATAAAATCCAAAAAAGCAGAACGAGACCAGGAAACCTACAAAGACGTTCTCAAGGTTGCAAAACCAACCATCAAGCAAATTATTGGAGTAAGGCAAACCAGGAAGCTAGCCAAGGCCTCCCAAGGAGGCCATTCCCCACCGCAAAGTAAGCAATGAAGTTAACTTCCTGGAACTGTAGGGGTCTAGGTAGCAAAAAGAAGGAAGAATCTCTCAGGGACATTCTCAGAGCAACGAAAAAAGACATCCTACTTATCCAGGAAACCAAGATGAGTCAACATGACTCTATGAAAGTTTCCAAAAACGTATGGAAAAGCAGCCAGGGTTTAGCTGAAAATGCCAGAGGCGCGTCAGGAGGACTCTGCACCCTTTGGAACGCCTCCAAAATAGATCTGATCTGCTCAGACCTTTGCACGCATTGGATATTCTCCCAACTGCTCCACAGGGAGTCAGGGAAAACGGTAAGTCTCTTCAATATCTACGTCCCACAACACATAGACGAAAAAAAGAATTGCTGGAAAACCCTCCTAAATTATTTAGCCGACAATGAGCTAGAAAACATCATACTAGGAGGGGACCTAAATGTAACTTTGGCCCAAGAGGAAAAACGGGGAGGATCTATTATAAGGGACCAAGCTAGAGAATGGGTGGAGGACCTAATCTCAGCATGGGACTTAATGGATATTAAGCCGACCAGGGGACATTACACCTGGACTAATAGAAGGGTAGGCCTGGGGCATATAGCTGCCCGTTTGGACAGATTCCTTGTCCAAAGCTCGTTCCTGTCCCTTGGTCTCACAGCCACCTCAAAAATTCTTCCCCATAACACCTCTGACCACAAACCAATCAACCTAGAGCTAAGGAAGGACCAAGGCCAGGGGCCCATCCCCTTCAGATTCAATCCCTCCTGGATACAGGATAAATACTTTCTGCACAAAGTCTCCAGTGTCTGGACAAGCAAGGTCAATGGCTCTGCATTTTATGTTTGGGAAGAAAAATTGAGAAGACTTAAGGCCATGCTAAAAGAATGGGAAAAGAATCAGTCTAATCCAATCGCCCTGCGACTAGAAGCCCAAAGGCGTCTGGAAAGTCATCAGTTTGTTCTGGAAAAGAAGGAGATTACTCAGCAAGACTTGCTTAAAGAGGAACACCTTCAAAGGCAATGGCACAAAGCCTACAGAGAGGAAGAAGGATACTGGAGGCAGAAGTCCCAAAGTCTGTGGCTGAAGGAAGGAGACAAAAATACAAGCTATTTCCACAAGCAGGTGGAAGCAAGAAAACAATATAAGGCTGTAACAAAAATTCAAGTCCAAAACATTAAAATCTCTAAGCCAGAGGGCATTAGGCAGGCAGCTTTTGAAACATTCAGAACTCTCTACTCAGAAACGCAAAGGTCAAGCATCGACCCTCAAATGTACCCCCTATCTATTGTCCCAAACCTAATAAAAGAAGATATCAATCTCAAGCTCATGGAGGAAGTCACACAACAAGAAATAAAAGACGCGGTGGACCAAATGCACCTGGATAAAGCACTTGGACCGGATGGATTTACTGCAATATTCTTTCAGCATTGTTGGGAAATAATCAAATCAGACCTAACCAAAATGATAAGAAAATCACAAGCGAGCAGCAAGCTAGGAGGAAGCACAAATTCAGCATTCCTGGCACTCATCCCTAAAGAGAAAGGAGCGTTGAGCTTTAGCCGATTTAGGCCGATATCCCTCTGTAACAAAAGTTACAAAATTCTTACGAAGGTCATCGCAAACAGATTGAAAAACGTTCTCCCACTAATAGTCCTAGAGAACCAGGGAGGCTTCATCAAAGGTCGACAAATAACAGACAACATAATTCTGGTGCAAGAAGCTCTTCACTCAAGCCTACGCAGGAAAGATAAAGGTATGATTATCAAACTAGACCTTGCAAATGCTTTTGACAGAGTTAATCATAATTTCCTTTTTGAGGTAATGAAGAAGTTCGGATTTGACCAATCCTTTGTGAACTGGATAAGAGCTTGCATAGGATCACCATGGATAGCCCCCATGGTAAATGGAAGAGTAACCAATTTTTTCAAAGCGTCTAGGGGCTTGAGGCAGGGATGCCCTCTCTCGCCCATGCTATATGCAGTTCAAGCCTCAGTTCTGAGCTACCAGCTGGAAACTTCCAGAACCCAAAGCAACCTCCAAGGACTGAAAATAGCGCAAGGTGTAAAGGAAATCAACCATGCGCAATTTGTGGACGATACCCTGCTTCTAGGTGGGGCAAGTCTGTTAGTTGCAAAGAGATTCAAAGAGGAGCTAGATGCATATGCTGCAATGTCAGGAAGTGAGATAAGCCAATCAAAAAGTAAAATTTATGGTTGGAACATTACACCCATAGAGATGCTAGGAATTTCCAGAGTTTTGGGGATGGAAGGGCACACCAAATGGGAGACCTTCACCTACCTAGGAATCCCTATTTCCAAAGATGCTCCAAGGGCCTCACAATGGATCCATTTACTTGACAAACTAAAAAAGTGAATTTCCTCTTGGGGGGCGAATTGGCTAACTCTAGCAGGGAGGATAGTCCTTATCAAATCCATCCTGGCCAGTGTACTCATCTACCAGAACTCTTTATTGCTAGCCCCAAGCTCTACAATTCAAAAAATAGAGGCATTGCAGAGAAGCTTCCTGTGGGAAGGGGGGAAGAAAACAGGCAGGAGACTTCACCTTATAAACTGGGACAAAATCTCCAAACCTCTCTTGGAAGGAGGCCTCAATTTTAAAAACACCCAAGTACAGAACCTGGCTCTAGGGGCAAAGCTGTTATGGCACATTATCAGTGGGAACATCGCTTGGAGAAAGGAAGCACTATGGAAGAAATATTTCAGAGGCACAAGGAACAGGTGCATAGAAAACCCTTCTAGAGAGACTAAGGGATCCCCCACCTACGCTCTGCAAAAAAGCCATGGACCTTTTCACTCCTCACCTCACTTGGGTGCCAAGAAACGGGAAAAAAATTAAAATCTGGCAAGACTCCATTCTAGGGGACCCACCTCTGGAACGAAACCAGAATCTGCAAAGGCTAAAAGGTTGGATGGATGGGCAAAATCTAAAGATGCTCTATGACATTTCTAAGTGGGGGAACGAAAGAGGCAAGCCGTGGCAAGGTTGGGAAGTGGGCAATCTGCCCCAGGACTTGGAAAATGATTGGGGCAATCTAAAGCTCAGTTTGCAGGGGAAAGCCCCCATTAAAAAAAGAGGTAAAGATGAGAGAGGCTGGGGGAAGAATGTGAAGCCCTACTCCACCTCGCTGGGATACAACACCTTCCTAAACATCCCTTATGTCCCTCCCAACCCAGCCGTCTGGAAAATCATCTGGAACACCAAAACCATTCCCAAAATAGACATGTTCCTCTGGACTTTAAGTCATAATAGTATCCAAACAAGGGAGAACCTTCAAAAGAAAGGTTGGGAGGGTCCTTTCATATGTCCCTTGTGTCAATAAGCTGAGGAAACCTCAGATCACCTTCTTCTTAATTGTATCTATTCAAAAGAAGTCTGGAATCTGGCAGTTGGGTTGCAAGAGAACCCAATTCTTCCCCAAGACATTAACTCCCTCCTCCAAAACTGGACAGCCCTTTACCATTTCCAATTGAAGAAGCAAAGCTATGCCTCGGGGCTCTGGAGAGCACTCCCAAGGTTTATCCTTTGGGGGCTTTGGCTGGAAAGAAACAACAGGGTTTTCAGGGACAAACAAAGGAGTGCTTCACTGGTGACTGCAAAGATCAAAGCCCTCTTTGGCGAATGGGCTAACACCCATCGACATCCTCCATATAGTAGGGAGCTGGAAGAAAAAGAAGAACTCTGGCTGGGCCAATTCCAAATTCATTTGCAAACAGGGAACACAGTCAATACCACAACTCAGGAAATTTGGGAAATAAGGGCAAGGAAGAATGAATTTGACAAATGGAAAAAGGAAAGGACAGACTGCATTTTGTCCTTTGATGGAGCCTCAAAGGGAAATCCAGGCCAAGTAGGAGGAGGAGGATTAATTGTAAATCCAAACACATAAGTCATGGTATGATATGCCATAGGCTTAGGCATTGCTACCAACAACCATGCAGAAGCAATGGCATTATAGCAGGGCTTGTGCCAAGCCAGAAGAAATGGAATTTGAAAATTGATTATCATAGGAGATTCCCGAATGTTAATCCGTGCCATAGCCCATTCCACGAAAACCCAAAATGCACGACTCAATAATTTTTTGTCCAGGATACGCCTCCTCCTTCAAAGGTTTGACTCATACCAAGTGTTCCACGTCCCGAGGGAGCTGAATAGAGAAGCGGATGAGGAGGCAAATAGAGGCGCAAAGCTAGAACAAGGATGTATGTGGGAAAATGGTCAGCTAACCATGGTGGATCTACCTTGACCAGCCTCAACCTAAATGGAAGCTTGCAGTTTGCAAAGAAAGTGACAAGACCAAATCCAGAGCTAGAACATATGTTGAAACAGTGTTGGAACATATGCTGGAACAGTGCTGGAACACATGCTGAAACAGTGTTGTAACATATGCTGAAACACATTGCTGGAATATAAGCTGAAACAAGGCTGGAACATTTGCTGAAACACAGTGCTGGAACATATGCTGAATCACAGTAACATATGCTGAAACACAAAAACATATGCTGAAACACAGTAACATATGCTAAAACACAGAAACAGATGCTGAAACACAGTGCTGGAACATATGCTGAAACACAGTGCTGGAACATATGTTGAAACAATGTTGTAACATATGCTGAAACACAGTGCTGGAATATAAGCTGAAACAGGGCTGGAACATTTGCTGAAACACAGTGCTGTAACACATGTTGAAACACAGTAACATATGTTGAAACACAGAAACATATGTTGAAACACAGTAACATATGCTGAAACACAAAGACAGATACTGAAACACAGTGCTGTTACATATGTTGAATCACAGTGCTGGAACATATGCTGAAACAGTGCTGGAACATATGTTGAAACACCGCTGTAACAAATGCTGAAACAGTGTTGAGACATATGCTGAAACAGTGCTGAGGCTTATGCTGAAACAGTGACTGGAGTTAAGGCATCTAAATTTTACCCAGTTCTATTAAAAGACGTACAGGAACTAGTTCAGTTCACAAGTCTATAGCTATAGAAGTAGAATGGTTCAGAAAGTTAGGCCCAAAGAAATTCGAGACCATTTTGTAATCGGATCTGTGGCTAGTCCACCCCATTAATATAATCTATAACCGTTTCTGTCAAAAAAAAAAACAATACTTATGCTTAATCACCCCCACATTATAATAGATATAATACTTATAGCATCCAACATGCTCGTTGTACATACCTGCCACTTACATTTAGGATATGAGCAACCTAGGTTTACAACTATGAACATGTGGGATGCCAAAAAATTATGAAATGAAATTGCATGTAGATAAATAAAGTTTATAATTTTAGGAAACAAATTTAAAAACTGAAAGTAAAAACTAATTATTATGTTAATTTATTTGTTTTTTGGGAGGACTCTTATGAAACCCATAAAATTGAATCAAAACTTAGAATATTCTGTTCACGTGGGATATGCATAATATCCTATTTTGTTACCTTATTTGAGTGTAAAAATATCACACCAAAATTGCATCAATTTTAGGCTAGTATAAAATGAATCTTAAAATCGTAGAAATTATAAGAGTTGTTTAAATGTTCTATATGTTTAACCTATTTCATTGTATTTTTTTTTTCTTATTTAACTTATTTTAAACCTATTTAGTTGTATATTGATCTCTTAGTTCTTATTTAAGTGATTTAATCATATATAGATTCAAAATATAAAACATTTAAATAACATTGAATTTATATGTGTTTTAATTAAACAATTAAAGGTCTTGATCTCAACATACCAAACATTGTGAATATTATTAAATATGATATCAAAATATCCAAATTTGAAATTGTAAATTATTAAAATACTTGAAAAATTTTAATAAAAAAACTTTGTAAATGTTGAATTTTATTTTAAAATGTTAAACTTGAGGATATATATGTTGGATTAATTAAAACCTAGTTTTATTATTAATGTGGGATTCTTCATAATATGGTTTTCTAATGTATTTTTTTATTGTAATGTAGAGTTTATTTCTACCTAAGTTGTTTGATTCTATTATTTAGGAGGTTGATGTAGATCTAGTTGGTTGTGAGTGATCTTCTCCAACTTAGTCTCCTAATTTGGTGTGTAGTTGAGATATTCTCTCAACCTCTCCCTCTATATTGGGAATAAGATAGATCCAATAAAAACTTGTGAACTCTATATAATGAAGTCACAATGTAGTGTAAATAATTCAATTATTCAATAGAGTTTTTTTTTTGTGTGTAATAATGTCTCATCTCTTATATTTTATATTGGTATCAGAGTGGGACTCGACTTCACTCCTTCATGGGATAGCCCAAGAAAATGAGAAGGATGTGAGTTCTAATCATCTCTAAATATGTAGGGTTATATTAGGTGAGAGTAGATTGTTTGTTGTGAGTGATTTCTATGTTGTGTCGGTGTTTTGTGTCTTTATTTGTGAAATAAATGATGTTGATGAGTCTCTAAAATCCAATTACGATGAAAAGAAATGTCTTGCAAGATTGATTCAGATACATTCTATATACAGACTATTTTTCTAGAGAACTAACAAGAACGATGGTTGGGTACTTGTACCACCCCCAGTTTTAATCCCTATGACTAGAATGTATTATGTACAAATGTGGCTTAGGCTAGTGAGTTGGTAAAAGTTGAAAGGCCAGAGTGCCTAGGAAATGTAATACACTGAAATATATATATTAATAAAATTCATCACTGGCAGCAAGATGAACATGAATAAGAGATAGGGGATATGATTTCACGAGAGAGGGGGGACAAGGGAATGCTCATTTTATTTAACGTGTATTTACCCATGTTTGGGGGAGGGGGACGCATGAGTGTCTTGGGAAGACCATGTCCTTACTATTTAAACCTAGCCTATTGGTTATTCGATGGTTGTTTTCTTTGGTTGCTCACTCCTTGGTTCATTATTTCCATTCATTGTCAGTGGTTCATTTTTGTTTCTCAATCATTTTGGTTCCTTATTAACTTATACCCATTTTTGTGTTGGGCATGGCATGGAAATGAATGTATGGAAGAGGGGAGCCATTTCTAGATGGTTGTAAGTAATTATTGATTATTCCTTAAAGGAATGATTTCATGAGTGCTTAGATGCATTGAAATGTAGATTCTAACTTTCCACAACTGAGAATCCTTGAAGTCTTCCAGCATTGATATTTCTAGCTAGTAGCACTGGAGCTCTACAAGAGAAATGGAATAGACTAAGGGATTTCATTGTAGAGAATATGATTCATTTCTTTGGGTTGTGCAAGATGAAGGGGAACAAAGATAGAAAATTAGGATTTTTGTGTGGTTGGGAAAACCTGAGAGCTTGATAACTAATTGATGTGTGTTTAGAGTCAGCCTAGGGCTTGTCCTTGTGGATTCATAGCCCTGGCTCAAGGTTGGTCTATTGTTGATATTTGAAACAAAAATGTTTATGGTTGGGTGGAACGTACTTGGTCTGTAGCTAGTTGGTGAATGTTTACTTGAAAAGATAAATGCTCTAAGTGTTTTTTGTATAATTTATATTCCACTATGTATTTTTTTGTCTCTGAGATGTATTTCTATGTGCATGCTTAATGGTTATTGTTGTGCATGGAATATTGTTCATTTCCTAGATGGTTTAGCATGAGTCTTGTTAATTGCATGTGTTGAATACATGTTTCTTGATTTAAAAGAATGGAAAATAATTCAAAATCATTCCCATATGTAAATATGAATTAAAGATTGGTATCAGATCTACAACAAGAAATGCATTTCTTGGTTTGTTTATCTGGGTATGTTACCATTTGTATTAGAGAAATGTTTTTCATGTTTTTGGTATTGCGTATGTCACAAAGTGGTATCAGAGCATTCTTGAAGGGAATTCTAGAAGTAGTGTGGCATAGTCGGGTGGTTGGGTACGTTACAGGTGGTATCAAATTTCTAGGTTTACAACTCTAGGCCTTTAAGGACATAAGTTCTTGAGTGAAATTATAAATTTCTATGAGATAGGGTCAGAAGGGAGAAGATTGTGGGTTAACACTGTATTTTTATCCTTGGAAATCATGTGCAAGTGATTCCTTAATATCTAGGAAAAGACTAATTAAAGGATGCATGTGATATTCTATATTGACAAACTGATTTGGTGTTCAAATCTATGCAATCCTTCAAATAAACTTCAACCATATTGTGCTTTGTATGCAAGCTTTCTAATCATTGTTGGTGGTAGTTGTTTTGGAGCTCCTATACAAAATTCATGGTTTACACTTTTCATTTGTAGCGCAATTATGGATTCATTCTATTTTATTTGGGTTGCCTCATCAATAACTAATAGTTAAATGGTGCTTCTAGGTTCATACACCTCTTTCCAGAAGATGATACAGTTGGAAATACCACTAAAGCATGCAATAAGCCAAAATCCAAAAGGATTTTCTTACGCACAATCGTTGTCGATCTAGCCTTGGCATAATTTTACACCGTTGATTTGTGGTCTGTGTATTTGTTTATCCCACATGCATTGGGAAAGGATTTCTTAAAGGGCTTATAATCAAAAGACTACCCTTTGTCACTTTTGTGTGAAAAGTGAACTACAGAACCCTATGGAGCCATATACAATGAAAACATTTGGTGGGGGTGACTGGTGGCCCAATGAATTTACAGAACATATTAGAAGCCATTTTGGAATGCAGAGAATAAGGGTGTTCTTCCATATAACCAGTGGACCAAACCAAAATTGGATCATTCCTTGTTGGATGGATTCTTGTGTGGGGTGGTTGGTGGCCCGATGACCTATAGACCGAACTAGCGTCGACCTTTCCTTGTTGGATGGAAGTTTATGTGGTGGCCTAGTGACCCGATGGACCATATAGATATTGAAANGGATCATTCCTTGTTGGATGGATTCTTGTGTGGGGTGGTTGGTGGCCCGATGACCTATAGACCGAACTAGCGTCGACCTTTCCTTGTTGGATGGAAGTTTATGTGGTGGCCTAGTGACCCGATGGACCATATAGATATTGAAAGTTTAGATAAAATTGGTGAGAGATACCCAATCATATGGTGTCTTGGTGGATTGTTTTAGCACACTGTTGTAAAACGGGTGCTTTTCCCTTAGGAAAAGACACCATGGTAAATTTGTGTGCAAAAGGAGGATGAACAAACCCACTTTCAGCCTTTATCCTAATTTTTTGGGGCTTAGCCACGTTGTGATAAGAGGTGCGTAGATCTAGGCGGTCGATATCTATGTTCTTAGATATACAACACACAACCCAAGTTGGATGCCCCTGATCAT
>ML801220.1:69059-101053 GCA_009831015.1 Picea engelmannii | reverse complement strand
ATCAAAATATCATCCAAGTAGACAATAACACAATCATCAAGAAAAGGCCTTAAGACATCATTCATAACTCTCATGAAAGTAGTAGGTGCATTGCAAAGTCCAAAAGGCATTACCATCCATTCAAACAAACCTTTCTTTGTTTTGAAAGTTGTCTTCCATGTGTCTCCCTCGACAATCCTGATCTGATGATATTCGCTTCTCAAATCTAACTTAGTAAAATATTTAGCATCTTTCAATTGATCAAGTAAATCATCGATTATAGGAAGAGGATAACGATTCTTTACCGTAATTTTGTTCAAAGACCTAAAATCAACTTGATCTAAAAATGAAGAAGACTTGTATTCTTGAAATTATTTGCAAGATTTAATTCATGTGTTAAAATGCAAATGCATCAATTTGCAACACAACTTTTATAGAAATTACTCATCAAAGATGCATATAAACAACAACAATAAACAGTGAACATAAAACACATAACACATCAAATGATAAAGGAGTTCACCCCTCTCTTGGGCTACATCTCCTGGTCCAACTTCCAATTGATCTTTTGTATTATTTGCTCAAAGTATTCAAAAATGTGCTTTACAATGCTCAAAATGCCAAATACACAGCTCCAATGGCTTCAGAACGTCCAAAAACCCCTAGCTGGGCTTTTTCGACACCTCGTTTGGCCAAAAATTGAAGAAGATAGGATTCCTGGAAGTTCCCCTTCAAACTTGCTATCTCTGGATCGCCAAAATGCACCCTTGTTGGCTCAACCTAGCCCCCATGCATTTTTATGTGTTAAAACCCAACACCGGGTGCAATCGCACAACCGGTACAAACTGTCGAACAGTTACACGCTGGTCCTTAATTGTCTAAGGTCTGTGGGCATGTGAAGCACCATACGACCGCGCGAATATATATAAAGGGCCAAAGTTCAAACGGTTAGAAAAAGGTGCACTCGTGGTCACATCGCATACCATACGACCAGGAGCTCATATGAAAAGGCTATATGATAACGGTCGTAGGGCGCACATATAGTATCGTGGTTATATGGTATACACACGGGACCAAGGGTCGGGGCTAAGCCCCGGCCCGGTCCGTGCCCCAACATACAATACAATTCAATTGAAATATAATGTGCACCATATATATAACAAGGCACATACGGTGGTGTGTTGGTTGGCGGCCCTTCCCAAGTCTCTTCCCCTGCCCAGAGGTCGCGGGATCAAGTCCTGCTGCTTGCACAAATTTTAAACCAATATATATGTGACATGTGGCGTCCATTGATTGGGCCACGTTTCGCCATCTCGTTCACTGCAAACAAGACATGTCATATGCCAACTATCCACACAACTGCCTACCACGTGTCGTATGGTCTGCCACGTCAGCGTCTGTATGGACTGTACAGTTAGCATCCCTTTTTTTGCCTGTTTGTCATTTTGAACAGAATGTGATATCTCTCGCTCCCGACGTCTGTTTGAACCCAAATGAGTTGCATTGGGTTCATAACAATGAGGCCTACACTCTCGTTCGATTTGAAGCGATTCCAAACAGTTTGAATTTTGAGCAAAATTTGATCCCCTGGATCAGGCAGAGTATGAGGCTCTTGTGTTGGGTTTGAGGGCTACAAAGGACATGGGGATTGAAGAGATATCAGTGTTTGGGGATTCTGAATTAATTTTCCATCATATTATAAATATTTATCAAGCCAAGCACCGTCGGCTCAGAAGTTACAGAAATAAAGTATGGGATTTAATCGAAAGATTTTTATTAGCTTTCAACATTTCAATCATTCCAAGAGAGGAGAATGTCGTGGCCGATTCGTTGGCTGTCTTAGCAAGTAATTTGAGAATCCCCTTTCCACCTAAGCTCAGGTATGATGTATAAGTGAAATTCAGACCCTCTATACTTGACAATGTCAAGAATTGGAAAGTGTTTGAGGATGATCTTGATATCAAAAGATTCCTCGAGATTGTTGAGGAGTTTTCTGCATTACACATTGATCAGGATCTTGATTATGAAGTAAATCCTCATGCTGATGTTTTATTGAACAAAATTTCTAATCACCATATTGTCCAGTTGCCCAACAATGATATCCCAAAGGGACTAGTTCCTTTGGAAAGACTTTTTGAATGATGTGAGAGTAAAGGGTAAAGTTTCAAATGATGACAATGATGTATCTGAGTGAAATATTGGCACAGAGGATCCTAAATTTGTCAAGTTGTCGAGGAACCCGTTGAGGGAACAAAGGGATGTGTACGCTGAGCTACTAAGGGAATTTGTTGATGTGTTCGCCTAGACATATGAAGACCTCAGAACATACAACACAAGTTTCATTGAGCATTAGATCCCCTTGAGAGAGGAGGCCAAACCATTTAAGAAGAAATTAAGAAAAATAAATCCTATGCTGCTGCCTATAATGGAGAGAGAGGTAAAGAATATTTTGGATGCCCAGATCATTGTCCCCTTGAGATATTTTGAATGGGTGTCCAACCTGGTTCCAGTAAGAAAGAAGAATGGAGAAATCAAACAGTGTGTCGATTTCAGGAACCTGAGCATAAGCTCTAAGAAGGAAAATTACCCTTTGCCAAAGATGGAAAACATATTGCAGAGGGTGACAGGTGCATCCAGGATTTTCGTGATTGATGGATTTTCTAGCCACAATCAAATCTCTGACCTACCTGAAGACAAAGAAAATACAACCTTCACCACTCCCTGGGGCACATTTATGTATGCCAAAATTCCCTTTGGATTGATTAACGCAGAAGCAACCTTTCAACGAGCTATGGACATCACCTTCATTGGGGAAAGGGACAAATTTGTAGTCATCTACATGGATGAAATTATAGTTTTTTCCATATTTGATGAAGAACATTGTCAACATGTGAGAAGGGTCTTCTCAAAATGAAGAAAATTTGGTCTCTCCCTAAATCCCAAAAAGTATCTATTTTCCATGAAGGATGGAAAATTGTTGGGACGCATAGTATCAACTGAGGGAGTCAGAATTGATTCTAGAAAGGTAGAAGCTATTCAAACTTTGTCACTTCCTAGATCCAAGAAGGAAGACTAGTCTTTCCTGGGAAAAATTATTTTTTTAAGAAGGTTTGTTTCAAATTTTGTTGAATTGGTAAAGCATATCACAACCATGCTCAGGAAGGGGAATGAAGTAAAATTGATTGTTGAGTCCAGAGACTCCTTTAGACAAATCAAGAAGGCGTTGACTGAGGCAATTGTGCTGATCAATCCCAATTATTCCAAGGATTTTCCAATTTTTTCCTTTGCTTTTTTTGATACAGCAGTAACTATTTTATTGCAGAAGAATGTTGAAGGGCTCGAGCAACCTATTCCTTTTTCAGCAGAGCTCTAAGGGATGCTGAGGTCAAATATGACATCATGGAGAAACATGCATATTCTTTGGTGAAATCTCTCAAAGCTATCAGAGTCTATGTTTTGCATTCAAAGGTCATTGCATATGTTCCTTCAACTTCTGTGAAGGACATTCTCATTCAACCTAACATAGACAGAGGAAGGAGCAAGTGGATTGTCAAAATCCTTGAATTTGAGCTGGAAATAAAGCCCACCAAACTAGTTAAAGGCCAAGGTTTATCCAAGTTGTTGGATGAGTCTGATTGCAAATATTTGGGGGTTAATTTCATCAACACTTTCTCATTAAATCAGCAAGTCAAGTTGTCTTATGCAGGCCTATAAGTCAGCCCTCCATTGGCAGGATACATCTAGTACAAAGATATTATATTTTTTCTACAGGAATTGCGATCTCCAGATGGTATGGGAAAAAGAAAGGCAAGAGATCTTAAGCTCAAAGAAATTAAATATTGCCTTATTGACTAGGTTTTATATTATAAATACCCTCTAGGAGTGCTTCTGAGATGTTTAGACCCACATGAGGCCCAAAGGATTATATTTGATTTTCATGACAACCTATGTGGGGGAAATTATTTTTCGAGGACCACAACCTATAATATTCTCAGGGTTGGTTACTTCTAGCCTAGCCTATTCACCGATGTCTGTGCAAAAATCAGGGCTTGCATTAAATGCCAAAAATTCACTGGGAAACAACAGATCAAGTATTTACCATTGAAACCTATGGTAGCTTAAGGACCCTTTCAACACTGGGGCCTGGACTTTATTGGGGAAATTCATCTTGCTTCAAGTGGTCAGCATATATGGATCTTGATTGCACTGATTAATTTACCAAGTGGATAGAAGATATCCCCACAATGAGTGCTTCTCATAAGGTAGTCATTGGTTTTATTGAAGATATTATGGCAAGGTTTGGTTGTCCGAACAGAATCATCACTGATAATGATACATCCTTCAAGGTCGAACCATTGATCAAGTTTTGTGAGCATTTTAGAATTGAATTGATCCATTCTACCCCTTATTATCCTCAAGGGAATGGACTAGCAGAGTCCTCTAACAAAAGCCTGATAACAATTATCAAAATACTACTAGAGGACAACAAGAAAGCATGGGATTCAAAGCTCAAATTTTCCCTGTGGGATAAAATAGTGACAACCAAGAGATCCCTTGTGTCTCTCCTTTTAATCTTGTGTATGGAGTTGAGGCCATATTTCCTTCTCAACTCGCCTTGCCAGTGGAAAAATTCTTCCAAGACTACCAAGGGGAGCCTGATGATATGATCAGAAGAGTGAAACATTTGGTAGAAGTGCATCAAAACAGAGAGAAAATACTAGAAAAAGCACATGAACATCAACAAAAGATCAAGAAAGCTTTTGATAGAAAGGTAAGAAAAGAGGATTTCCAGCTGGTAGATCTAGTACTCAAATGGGATGTACCTAAACAGGACAAGGGAAAGCATGGTAAATTTGAATCCCTGTGGATTGGGCCCTTCAAAATCTCTAAGGTATTTCCAAATAATACTTATAGGTTGTAGAATTTGGAGGGACATGAAGTTTTTGGTGGCCCTGTTAATGGGAATTTTCTGAAGAAGTTTTTGGTTTGAGCCATGAATGGCTTCCCATGTCATTGTAAATATCATTTTTCTTTATGTTTTAGTAGCTGACTCCACAACCCAACTAAGGCACTAAAGCTGCAAAATTGTTCTTAGAGCCTCAGAAGGAGGACTCTAGCCCCCATGGAGCCTAATTTTAGCACAATTTTGTAAAAGGGGTGTTTTTCCCTTAGGAAAAGACACCATGGTGAAGTTGCGTGAAAAAGGTGGAGAAATAAACCCACTTTCATCCTTTATCATAAGTTTTTTGGGCTTAGGCACGTTGTGCTAAGAGGCATGTAGATCTAGGTAGTCGAGATCTACGCACTCAAATCTATGACACATAGCCCAAGTCAGACCCCTAAAATCATTCTGCCTTTAATGAGGAGGGGGGGGGGGGGTAAGCGGTTTCATGGCGTGAGCCCTACACTAACGTAGTGAATCCTCACATTGCTTGGACCCCCCTGCTCAATCCCTCTTACCACTCCCCCTCCCTCTGAGCAAGCCGCTTACCACTTCCTCTTACTGCCTTCCTCTCCTGCCAACACCTGTATTCCACTCATATCATCCACTCTCTCCTGTCCCCTTGCACTGTCGTATCTCCCTATCATGTCCTACCATGTGTATCCCACTCTCGACCTATCATATATCTCACTCTCTCTCCCCTTATCACCTCTCGACATGTGTCTTTCTCTTCCCCTCCATGTCTCCTTTGCCTGTCCATTCCCCCCGTTCACTTCCTCTCATTTCCCTACACCTGTATCCCTCGTCGCCTCCACCTATGTCATTGTTGTCCCCACTGCTTGCCATCGTAGCCTCTCCTTTGCCTCCTTGTCACCTTCATGTGCCACATCATCATCCCACTTTCTCATCTCACCCACTCACCTTCCGATAGGTGTCCCGCGCTTTCCCAGTCACTCTCCTCTCTCGCGTCCTTCCACCTGGTCGTTGAGCAGGCGCTCTGTCCCGATGAACCAACACCAATATTCCTCGTCTTCTCTTCCTCGCCAGTCTCCACATCCTCCTATAATCCCTCCACAGAGGTCCAGGAAAGAAAAAGTGGTCACAATCAGCATCAACAAATCTTTCACAGTGATAGGTGTCTCTTTTGACTTCTGTCCGCTCTAATCCCGATGAAGCAGATAATGAAAAAAAGGAAGGTGGGTGAGACATCGTATCCTTCCTTAAATTAAAGGAAAGAAAGGGATGAATTGTGGAAGTAGACTGTAAGTCGAGTTTGAATGAGATCATGTCTGACAGAAGACTGCATGGGCTATCTGACCAATGTCTGCATGCGTATCCTGACAGAGAAGCTCATCAATGTAAAGCCTTGAACACGTGACATGATAGGATCTTGGGCATTCAAAGCTAGCTCTGAGTATTTGTAGGCATTGTTTCCATTTTGTTTAGTCTCAATGGTTGAGCTAAGCTTTCGATTTGTAAATCTTTGATAAATTTTATGGTTCTCTGGTTATACACTGTAGTTTGAGACTTCTTGTTTAATGATAGCCAGTTTTCTGCTCCCTCTATTTTTCCTCTAAGACTGAAATACTTGGGCATGGATGATCAAGTCGATTTGTTGTGATTGTGATGTGATGTATGTTTGATTGTAGTACTGTTATAATGTTTTCAGTTTTTTGAATTTTTGGATCCAAGAGGATCTTGCATTTGAAGCTTTTCCTCCTTAGGTTGCTGGAAGACCGGATGTCCATAGAAGACCTTTACATTTATCCTCAAGTTATTCCTCCTACTCATCACTATACTACAACTTGTTGTCTAAATTTATATCAAGACCTCATATGCCTGTGCATACCAGACTAGTTTTCTGAGTTAAAGCGATATTATCCTGAGTCTACGTCCATTAGACCCCATTAAAATTGAAGGACTTCCCATGTTAAAAAATGACAAGGTTGCTTGCGATGGTTGTGCATTAGGAAAGATGCACAGAGATGAATTCCCCTCTAATCCTGATAAGAAAAAGAGAGATGTGTTAGATCTTGTGCATAATGATGTTTGTGAGCCTATGCAGACTAGGTCTTTAGGAGGTGCATTTTACTTTTTGTTATTTATTGATGATTGCACGAGATACACATGGGTTTACTTCCTTAGATGAAAAAGTGATGTTTTTGATTACTTTAAGGAATTCAAAACCATGGTGGAAAACAAGACAGGAAACTCCATCAAAATCCTTCGTTCAGATCAAGGGGAAGAGTATAAATCAAGGGACTTCAACAAATATTGCAAAGATAATGGAATAGTACAATAGTTTATAGTACCTCACACTCCATAGAAAAATGGAAAAAACAGAACTCTGGTAGAGTGTGCACGCAGTATGATGAAAGGTAAGAATCTCTCAAATGCATTTTGGGTTGAAGCCATAAATACTGCAGTTTATTTAAAGAATAGAAGTCCAACAAGGTGTCTTGATAATGTTACTCCTTTTGAAGCCTTGTATGGTTCCAAACCTTTAGTTAATAATTTGAAAGTATTTGGGTGTAAGGATTTTGCACATATTCCAAAGGAGAATAGGAGGAAATTGGATGCTAAAGCCATTAAATGTATTTTCATTGGGTATTGTTCTGAATTTAAAGCATACAAACTGTTTTATCCTGCTACTCACAAAGTATTTGCAAGTAGAGATGTACTTTTCCATGAGAAGGAAGTAGGAAATCATGATGATAACAGTCATGAGGAATGGTAGAGACTTCTTGATGAAGGAGTTAAAGAAGAGCAACAGCAGAAGCAGCCCACACAGTAGCAGCCATCCCCATAGCGACAGTAGTAGCAACCCACACAACAGCAGCCATCCCCACAACGATAGAAACAAAAACCCACATAGCAGTGACCATCCCTACAGTGACAGCAGCAGCAACAACAAGAAGGATTCAATGATATGGACAATTCAAGAAGACACAGTTCACCTAGAGGTGAAGACAAATCTTCACAAAGTAGAGAGGAAGACAATCAGTTGAGAAGATCTTCATGATAGATTTGGCTTCCTGAGAAGTATAAAGACTATGCCCTAATGAGTAGCATTTTAAATGTCATAGAACCCATGAGTTTTGATGAAGCTAATGAACATGATGAATGGAGAAACAATGGAGGAAGACTATGAATCTATAATGAAAAACAATACTTGGGAATTGACTGAATTGCCTAAACATAAGAAGCCCATTGGATGCAAATGGATATACAAACCCAAGTTTAAATTAGATGGTAGTATAGATAAGTATAAGGATAGACTGGTGGCAAAGGGGTATTCACAAACAGAAGGTATTGATTATGCTGAAACATTTGCACCAGTAGCTAAATTGAATACTATTAGAATGTTAATTTCTTTAGCTACAAAGTATCATTGGAAGTTGCATCAGTTAGAGGTTAAATCTGCATTTTTGAATGGTGAGTTAAAGGAAGAGGTTTACCTTACTCAACCTAAAGGGTTTGTTGAAAAGGGGCAAGAACACTTAGTGTGTAAGTTAAAGAAAGCATTGTATGGACTAAAACAGGCACCTAGGTCATGGTATGAGAAGATAAACTATTTCTTTCTTCAACAGGGTTTTATGAGGAGCAAAAGTGATCCAAATCTGTATACCAAATTTGATGAATAGGGGTATATAGTATTGATTTCATTATTTGTTAATGATTTAATAATTACAGGAAATGCAGAGAAGTTAATTGATGAAATCAAGGAGCAGTTATCAAAGGTATTTTAAATGAAAGATCTTGGTGAGTTACACTATTGCCTAGGTCTTGAAGTTTGGATAAATGCAAGCCAAACTTTTGTTTGTCAAAGTAAGTATATCATAGAAGTACTTAAGAGATTTAAAATGGATTAGTGTAAGTCTTCTACTGTTCCCATGCAGCAGAATGTGAAACCTTCTTGTGATTATGGTTCGAAGGAGGTGAATGGAACTATGTATAGACAGATGGTGGGTAGCTTGAATTATCTCACCACAACCAGACCTGATATTTCATATTCTGTGAGTGTGTTAATTCAGTGCATGGAAAAACCTCATGAAAGCCATTGGAATGCAACAAAGGAAGTACTCAACTATCTAAAAGGTACACTTGATTATGGTATTAAATATACTGATGCATATGATGTTGAGTTGACAGGTTATTCAAATTATGATTGGGCTGGCAATTTGGATGATCAAAGATCAAGCACTAGATATGCATTCAACATTGGATTCGGGGTTGTTTCATGGAGCAGTAAAAAGCAGCCTACTGTATCTTTGTCTTTTACTAAAGCATAATATAAATCCTTGTGTGCAGCAACTTGTGAAGTTGTTTGGTTAAGAAGACTTCTTCAAGATGTTGGAGAAGAATGAAAGGAACCTACGATGATCAAATGTGATAATCAAAGTTCAATCAATATTGAAAAGAATCCGATTTTTCATGCAAGGACAAAGCATGTTGAAGCTCGGTTTCATTTTGTTAGAGAAAAGTTGCAGTCAAATGAAATAACTCTTATGTATTGTAATACTAGTTAAAATGTTGTTCATATTTTCACTAAGCCTCTTGGAAAGATTAAGTTTGAGTTGTTTAGGGAGATGTTAGGTGTAGAAGTCAATACATTCTCCATTAAGGGGGAGACTTGGAAATAATGGAGTAAGCGCCAGATACAACTGTCAGTTCTAAGAGTCAGTTCATAGTTGAGAGTCTAGTTGTCTTCGGTTTGCATGTAATCGACTCGATAGAGTCTTTTCCTATATAAAGATGTAATCCGTCTTCATTGAATAATAGAGAAGTGAGCGTAACCTCACCGTGTGTTGTTTTCTCGTATTTCTAAGTAGTATGACTTGGAAATAATGGAGCAGTTGATAGTTAGGTAGATGAACTCTTCATCTAAGTTAATGTAGATCCTATTTTCCTAGTGTGTGTTGTAACAGCCTAAATAGAACCAGTTCCTATATATAATGATGTAATATGTTCTCATTCAATAATAGATTATGAGTGTAGCCTCACTAGTGTTGGTTTCTCCTAATTCTAAGTTAATATTAGAGCCATATTGGAGATCACTAAGACCTATCTCTTTGAGGCAATATTCAAAGTGAAAGATCTCGAATTGATTTGGAAAAATCACCAGTGCCCCCTATACAATGTTAGAGGAGCGAGCGCTAACACCCTTATGAAATTCAAAAATTTGGATCACCAGCCCTCCTGTTGTATGCAGCTAAGAGCATTTTGGCGCTAGTGCTTCCCCTCAACTCTCCTAGAGTGTTTCTAGTGCCCCCCTTCCTTAGTACATGAGCACTAGTGCTCTCCTTTGCTATTCGGACGAGCGCTGACCATATATATTTTTTGAAGCAAACTGAAGTGTGAGTTTTGTTGTGTGATAAGGAGAGGTCGCGTGGGTTCCTGAGTGCATGCATTGTCTCTATCTGTGTTTTGGAGTCTCACCTTCTACCTCAAAGGTGTGGATATTTCCTGAGCTCCATAGTTTGAGCAAAGTCTGATCGTTTTGGAGCATTGAAAAAACGCGGCCTCCTCCATTCACGATTTGGCACAATTTCTTATGCAAATGAAGGAAGAAGTTAAAATTATAAATCATGAAGGGTATTGAATGAATGGATTTGTTTATTACCTTTGTGGGGAAGTGTGAGTTTTTTATACGTGAGCTTTTTTTATATACATGAGTGTTATCTTTTTTATATGTGAGTTTTTTTATACATGAGCATGAGTTTTTTTATACATGAATTATGATTTAAAAGTGGATTTTTTTTGTAAGAGAGTAAAACATCTTTGAATCTGCAATTCTAACTAGATATTGAAGAGATTGAGGAGATATGAAGTGCATTGGATCAGGAGATCCATTGGAGATTCTAAGTAGAGTTGTATCGGTGGATCCAAAAGAAAAGCGACCGACTGCTCAACAAAAAGAGGACAATTGACGAAAGTTTTTCATATTTTTGGTGATTCACTTGCAGAGAATATCTTGCAGCGATGGCAAATCCACTAGTAGATACCTACCTCAACAAAGCCAACAAGTTAGATGGCTCAAATTTTATTAACTGGAAATTCAATATGTAGACCTTGATGGAAGGGTACGGTGTTTGGACCATTGCGAAAGGAGATGAAGCGAAACCTGATACAGCTGCAAGTGTGACAACATCATAGATCCAAGATTGGGAGAAGCGTGAAAATAAGGCCAGGGTATTGTTGCGTATGTCTGTTAAAGATAGCATAATTTCACATATTAGAGAAGCTAAAAATTCTGTTGAAACATGGACAACGCTTAAAGCCTTGTATGAAACTAGCAACAAAAATCATATTTTGTTCCTGAAAACTAAATTGTTAGGAATTAAGATGGATGGAAATGAATTTGTTAGTTCATTTTTGGGTCGCATTAAAGAGGTGAAAGAAAATATAGGAAACATAGGGGAAACAGTTTCCAACATTGATCTTGTCACTATTACCTTAAATGGTATGCTATAAGATTATCAGATGTTCATAATAGGTCTCGTAGCAAGGGAGAAACCTCCTACTTTTGAAGAATTGACAAGAATTTTGCTGTAAGAGGAAGAGAGGCGCGAGAATTTGAAGCCTCAGAATACATATTTGGCACTGTAGTCAAATAAGAGATCCTCGAGAGGGAGATCAAGAGAAAGAGGCAGAGGAGGCAATTCATTGCATAGAGGAAGTTCATCGCAGAGAAGACACTCTCCAAGGTCGAATCAAGGTATGCCCTCTAACAGGAATGAGTCGAAGAATTGTTTTTATTGTGGTCGACATGGACATATTGTTAGAGACTGTCATAAAATGAAGAGTGATGAGGCTAGGAATAAACCTAGAAAACATACAAGTCATTATGCAGATGAATCTTCAAATCATGATCTCAGATTGTTTATTGCTAGTGATGATATTGATGAACCCCCGAATTTTGATTCACGAGATCTTAGACTATTTGTGTCCAATGCTACTTTATCTGTTGAAACGGATGATAGTGATGCCTAGTTTGTGGATTCTAGAGCATCAGTACATATGCCATGTAATAAGTTGTGGTACACTAATTTTAAAGAAACACAGGATGGAGCCAACATATATCTTGGAGATGATCGTGCTCATCAGATCAAGGGATACAGAGACATTCATGTAACATTGTTGAATTGTACTGTTCATCACATTCGCAATGTGGTGTATGTTCCAGGGATAAAGAAAAATTTGATATCTGTGTCCACCATTATAGATCAGAACTAGAAGGTTGAATTCTTCAAGAATTATTGCATAGTGAAGGATTTGCTGGACCAATTCAAAGTTATTGCAACAGGAGTCAAAGAAGGAGGCCTATACAAAATTGATGTTACCAGCAAAGCACATCATGCACTGACTTCTACAGCTATGCCAATAGAGAGTCTTTGGCACCAAAGGTATGGCCACATCAATCATCCTGATTTATTGTTATTACAGAAACATAATATGGTTGAAGGACTTCCCATGTTAAAGAATGAGAATATTGCTTGTGAAGGATGTGCATTAGGAAAGATGCATAGAGATGAATTCCCCTCTAATCTTGATAGGAAAAAGAGAGATGTGTTAGATATTATGCATACTGATGTTTGCGGGCCTATGCAGACTAGGTATTTAGGAGGTGCATTTTACTTTTTGTTATTTATTGATGATTGCACGAGATACACATGGATTTATTTCCTTAGAATAAAAAGTGATGTTTACAAGTACTTTAAGGGATTCATAACCATGGTGGAAAAGAAAACAGAAAAATCCATCAAAATCCTCCGTTCAGATCAAGGAGGAGATTATAAATTAGGGAAATTCATCAAATATTGCAAAGATCATGGAATAGTACAATAGTTTACAGTATCCCACACTCCACAGTAGAATGGAGTGGTTGAAAGAAAAAATAGAACTTTGGTAGAGTGTGCACGCAGTATGATGAAAGGTAAGAATCTCTCAAAAACATTTTGAGTTGAAGCCATAAATACTGCAGTTTACTTAAAGAACAAAAGTCCAACAAGGTGTCCTGCTAATATCACTCCTTTCGAAGTCTTGTATGATTCCAAACCTACAATTCATAATTTAAAAGTATTTGGGTGTAAGGATTTTGCACATATTCCAAAGGAGAATAGGAAGAAATTGGATGCTAAAGCCATTAAATGTATTTTCATAGGGCATTGTTTTGAATTCAAAGTATACAAACTGTTTGATCCTTCTAGTCACAAAGTTTTTGCGAGTAGATATGTACTTTTCCATGAGAAGGAAACAAGAAATCATGACATCTACAGCCATGAGGAATGGCATAGACTTCTTGATGAAGGAGTTAAAGAAGAGTAGAAGCAAAAACAACCACCATAGCAGCAGCCACAACCACAAAGACAACAACAACAACAACAAGGCCTTAGTGATATGGACACTTCAAGCAGTCACAGTTCACCTAGAGGTGAAGACAGATTTTCACAAAGTGGGGAGGAAGATAATCAATTGAGAAGATCTTCATGACAGGTTCGATTCCTTGAGAGGTATAGAGACTGTTCCCTAATGAGTAACATTTCAAATGTCATAGAACCCATGAGTTTTGATGAAGCCAATGAACATAATGAATGGTGAAATTCAATGGAGGAAGAATATGAATCTATAATGAAAAACAATACTTGGGAATTCACTGAATTGCCTAAACACAAAAAACCCATTGGATGAAAATGGATATACAAACCCAAGTTTAAATGAGATGGTAGTATAGAAAAATATAACGCTAGATTGGTGGCAAAGGGTATTCACAATCAGAAGGTATTGATTATGCTGAAACATTTGCACCAATAGCTAAATTGAATACTATCAGATTGTTAATTGCTTTAGCTATAAAGTACCATTGGAAGCTACACCAATTAGATGTTAAATATGCATTTTTGAATGGTGAGTTAAAGGAGGAGGTCTACCTTACTCAACCTGAAGGGTTTGTGTAACATGGGAAAGAACACTTAGTGTGTAAGTTAAATAAAGCATTGTATGGACTAAAACAGGCACCTCGGTCATGGTATGAGAAGATAGACTCTTTATTTCTTTAACAGGGTTTTATGAGGAGCAAGAGTGATCCAAATCTGTATACCAAATTTGATGAGCATGGGTATATAGTATTGATTTCCTTATATGTTGATGATTTAATAATTACAGCAAATGCAGGGAAATTAATTGATGAAATCAAGGAGCAATTGTCACAAGTTTTTGAAATGAAAGATCTTGGTGAGTTACATTACTACTTAGGTCTTGAAGTTTGGAGAAATGCAGGCCAATTTTTTGTTTGTCAGAGTAAGTATGTCAGAGAAGTACTTAAGAGATTTAAAATGGATCAGTGTAATTATTCTATTGTTCCCATGCAACAGAATGTGAAACTTTCTTGTGATGATGGTTCAAAGGATGTGAATGGAAATATGTATAGATAGATGGTGGTTAGTTTGAATTACCTCACCACAACCAGACCTAATATCGCATATTTCGTGAGTGTGTTAAGTCAGTTTATGGAGAAACCTCAAGAAATCCATTGGAATGCATCAAAGGCAGTACTCGGGTATTTAAAAGGAACACTAGATTATGATATTAAATATACTGATGCATCTGATGTTGAGTTGATAGGTTACTCAGATTATGATTGGGCTGGCAATCCGAATGATCGAAGATCAACCACTAGATATGTGTTTGGCATTGGATTCGGGGTTGTTTCATGGAGCAGTAAAAAGAATCCTATTATATCTTTGTCTTCTACTGAAGCGGAATATAAAGCCTTGTGTGCAGCAACTTGTGAAGTTGTTTGATTGAGAAGACTTCTTCAAGATGTTGGAGAAGAACAAAAGGAACCTACAATGATCAAATGTGATAATCAAAGTTCAATCAAGCTGGAGAATAATCTGATTTATCATGCAAAGACAAAGCATGTTGATGCTCAGTTTCATTTTGTTAGAGAAAAATTGCAGTCAAATGAAATAGCTCTTATGTATTGTAATACTTGTGAAAATATTGCCTGATATTTTTACTAAGCCTCTTGGAAAGATTAAGTTTGAGTTGTTTAGGGAGATGTTAGGTGTAGAAGTCAATCCATTCTCCATTAAAGGGGAGACTTGGAAATAATGGAGCAGTTGATAGTTACATAGATGAACTCTACATCTCAGTTAATGTAGATCTTATTTTCCTAGTGTTTGTTGTAACCACCTAAGTAGAACCAGTTCTTATATAATGATGTAATATGTCCTCATTCAATAATAGATTTTGAGTGTAGGCTCATCAGTGTTGGTTTCTCCTAATTCTAAGTGTATGGAGATTGTATTTATGGTCACACGTGGAATTACGACCCTCCGTATCCTATGTTGACTAGTTTTTGTTGAGTTTTCTCTTAGGAGCATCAATCTCCTAGATCGTTGCTGGAGGTTGACCCTGCAAGTAATGTTGGAGGCGGATTGCTTAGTTTTTCTATCTGCTTGTTTATTATGCAAAAGAAAATGAGATCCACGAATCTGGAGAGACCAATCCTTCCCCAAAAAATGGAAGATCTAGTACATCTTGATGATCTCTTATTATCATTTTCAATGGAGTATGTTAATTCCGGAGCAAACATACTCATTTTTCATGTAAAAAAATGGGCCTGAATCCTGCAAGATTTTAAGGGGTCAAGGGTAGCCTGAGTTTTTCACTATCAAAGTTCCATGCATTTTAGAACCTTATTCCAGGAGTTTTGCCTCATTTTAAACCAACCTAGATGCTTAGAAAATTGACCAGAATTCTGGATTGCCCAGGAATTTAAAACTGCACTGCCAAAGGACCTACCTCCTGAGAAAAGATTACTCCCAAATTAGTCTACTCCATTTTCAATCCCTAGATGATGTTTTGTAAGGAGACATTGATACAGGAAAGTTTAAAGAAGATAACAAGCTTGAAGAGAGCTCTGTATACAAGGGTATAACTTCATATGCGACAGAAATACTAGTTATTATTAAGGAGCCTGAGATTTCCATCATTAAGCTTCCCAGTTTTGTTATTTGGACCAGCGTAGATGGTAGCTATGGTGGACTGTTGTGTGTTGGCAACAATTGGTTTTGGACCACGAGACCTAAAAGAAAGAGCACACAACTATAATAATTAGTAGATGATAATTTCTATGTTTGAATTATCGTTCGTTTGTGAAATAAATGATGATGAATATCTCCAAAATCAAAGGTGAAAGAGGTTATGTTGAAATGAAATTGCATCTTTATAGTAAGGATTTTTAGGTTTCAATTAAGATGGATTGTTGTGTAATTAAAACTTCATTGGGGTTATGAGATATCAATGTGGGGATTTCTATCGAATAGTTCAAGGGAGATAGAAATCTTGAAGTTTGACATCATATCTTTACAAGTGTTATGAGACATTGCAAGTGCTAATGGTATCCAATGGTGCTAGGAAACTTGGATTACAGCTGGGAAACTATAACCTTCATAGGAATAGATGATAACCTGATAGACTTAGAAGCTTGAAAATTTCAAAATGGTCAAAGATGCTAACGAAGACATTATCAAACAAAGATTGAAACAAATACTAATTAAGAGGGGGGTTGGAATTAACTCCTACTTATCTTATTAACCAAAATGTGATATATTTATATGTAACATTGTTGATTGATTTTAATATACTCATACAGTTTTAGTTGTGAGGAAAACATGTCTACTCTTCCATTTCCTTCCAAATTTCATAACCCATCTAACAAAACATTACAAAACCTTTAATTTACTGGCCAACTACCACTGAAAACCTCTTGAATTGAAAATAAAGTGAAAGTGAAAGATCATCTAAACTTTTTACAAGCATTATGTAACATGATCCAGCAGTAAGGCATTAAATCAACAGATCTGAGCATTGGCAAACCATGATCCAACATATCTGAGCATTCGAAGCAAACCATGATTCAACATATCTGAGCATTGGAAAACAAAAAAATACTCGTTGAAGATTTTATACGAAAATTAAATTACCAGAACATAGTGGTCTTTGCCCACCGAGTAGAAAGAAAAATCAAGAGTGTTTCATGATCTATTTGTGTGCAAAAAAGACTTGGATTTTAACAAAATATTAGATTTTTACATAACTTAATGAGGAATTCTCTCAATGTGGCAAGCGAAAACCTAGTAACAAACCTCATAATGGTATAACGAAGAATGTAAATCAATTTCCCACTTTGGGTTTCATAATGGTATAAGAATGTAAATCAATTTTACCTCATAATCGTATAACCAAGAATGGAAATCAATTTCCCACTCTGGAGATCATAATGGCATAATGAAGAATGTAAATCAATTTTCTAGTTTGGGTACTTTTATGCAGTAAAAATATTTAAATTTATTAATAGAAGAATATAGAGACACATTTACTTTACTTACACAAGCATTTTTAGGTTGTGAAGTAAAGCATGTAATTGATTTGATAGTAGGTATTTTTCTTCTCAATGGCTCATTATACAGATACTCTCTTTTATACAGATGAATATGTATTAACTATAGAATCTTAAACAAAATCGTAGTTAATAACTAATATCACATCCCTTAGATTGATGATCTCTTTGAACCAACAAATATATGAAAGAAAAGTTTATTCTAAAAAAATTTCTTTGAGTGGTTAGTCATACCTTTTCATCTTGAATAATATTCATGAAAATAATGTATCACCAATTCTTCTATGGTCATATACCTAAATAGCATCCTCATCCACTAACTTTTAAATTTGTGTTAGACCTCTCTCATATCATTGAGCCTCATATCACTTAGCTCTTGAACTAAGTGACCAAGAAAAAACCCAAGGTCAAAATTATTTAGATCAAAGCACAATAAAAAAACATTGAAAAAATTATGATTGAGCATGACAAAACAACACTTTTCCATGTTGTTTAAATATGTGGATAATGGAAACATTATTTTATGGTGACATTAATAAATTTACAAAATTTTAACATGTTTATTTTGTAAATAAAAAGAATATTTTTATATTTTTTATATTTAAATTTATATATATATATATATATATATATATATATATATATATATATATATATATATATATATATAGTGAAGTAACTAATTTCCTTTGTTTGGAGTGGAGTTGATAATTAACCACAAAATTACAGGAATAAAAAATTTATTTATTTTTTCAATTATAAAAATTTAAACTAAACTTGTTGTCCTTCACATATTCATGTAAATAATCCGATTGGTGCTCAAAATATTTACTACTTGTTGATCTATTAAACAAACAAAGATGGAAGTAAGTAGATGAATATATGTTTCATTTCCTTATATTTCATAGTTACATGATCTTGATGGCTAATTTTGTCCACCTATAATTTTACAAGCATTCTTATTGTTTGATTCCAAGTCTTTATATAAATATAAACAATTTAATGCAACTATAGTTTTAAAAACATTCTTATCATTTAAATCCAACTCCATAATTTATTAGAGATAAAAACATTGTTTAATGAATGTAATTGAGTAAAAATATATGTCTCGTGTGCTTCACATTCATCGGGCTCGCACACCTAGATAATTATTATATCACTTCCATAGATGTGAATTGTGTGAGGAATGATGTATGTCATAAATAACAACTTGGATGATAATTATATCCCTTTCATATATTTGAACTATGTGAAGAATGATCTGGCTAATAAAAGACAACCTAGATATTTATTATAACCCTTTTACAGATTTGAATTGTGTTAATGATTGTCTAGATCATGAGTAAGAACGTCTACCATCATTTTTGAAGAACATTTTTATATTAAAATGACTTTAGTAATTTCTTCTCTCTTAACTACAAACTACCCAGGGACGAAATGTTGTAGGGGAAATATTTTCTCACAAGAGATTTGTTCATATTTATGGTGCTCCACATTTCAATGCATCCTCTAATAATGTAAGGGTCCTACCCTAACCTTCTCTACTACTAGAATATTAGATAACATAGGGAATCAAGTTACATCCCTTAATAAACAACTTGGTGGAATTCATCAGTCTGTACCTAGTTGGGATTAGAAGTTCAATCAAAAGTTGGAGGAGAAGTTAGACAAGTTGACAAAATGTTTGATGGAGTATTTGGAACCTATGAAAGCTCATGACATGTTAGAATTAGAACAATGGATTGTACAACACATTGAGCCACACTAGGAATACAATTCTCACTCGAGACTATTTAACCACCCACAACCCTCATCTATTCCACACAACAATAGATCGATGGATAATAACATGTAGCATTGTTCTCCTAAGGTGGAACTGAACACGTTTGATGGTCCTTGTTCATATGTATGGCTCACCCAAATGGAACATTACTTTTCCCTCTAGATATTACTAATGACATGATGAAACGCAGGGTGGGGGTCTTGTATCTAGATTTGAAAAAAAGGAAATGATGGGAATGTAATTAAAAAGCATATGCAGGTTATATCACTTGTATTCACTTTGTTAAATCTATCTATGCACGCTTTGAGAAAGATAATCACTATTTGGGGTAGTTTACCAAGTTACATCAAGAAGGCTCAGCCACATGCTTTATGGCATTCTTAGGACTTACAGGATACTACAAGAAATTTGTGAAAATTTGTGAAAAAATTGCATCTCCCAAAAATTCACTCCTTAAAAATAATGCCTTTGTTTGGAGTGAGGGAGAAACACATGCCTTTGCTTCTTTAAATAATTCTATGTGTACTACTCTAGTATTAGCAGTACCCGACTTTAATAATAATTTTGTCTTGGAATGTGATGCTTTAGGGAGAGGTATTGGAGTAGTGTTAATGCAAGGACACCCCTCAAAATTCAGCAATAAACAATTGTTTGACCATAATTTGGAAACCCCACATATTAGAAGGAAATTATATATATCCTTCATACAATAGAGACTTGGCACACATACCACATACAAAGGCATTTTCATATCAAGATCGACCATCATAGTCTAAAGTACTTTCCTAAACAATGATTGTCTTCTTGAGAGAAACATAAATGGGTCACCAAGATGTTGGGGTATGATTATGAGATCATATATAAGAAGGGTAAAGATAATTTGTGATCAATGCTTTATCTAGACAATTCAAGGAGAATGGGTCACTATTTTCCTTATCATTACCAAACCGAGGATGGATCGAGGAGGTCCACAAGGAATGGATAGCAAATGATACTTTAAGAAAACTCATCCAAAGTATTTAGGTAGATCCCACCCCACCTAAAAGTTATACACAGAAACAAGATACAGTGTGGTATAAAGGGCATGTTTTTCTAGAAAACGATTAATCTCTAAAAAAACAAGTCTTAAAAGAGACACATTCATCTATGATAGCTTTTCATTGTGTCTTTCATAAAAACTATGAAAGGACTAAGCATTCATTCTTTTGGGACAACATGAAAATACATATCCAAGAATTTATAGCATCTTGTGACACTTTCTAAAGAAGAAATGGATAGACAATGAAAATACCAAGGGCATTGCAACCATAACCAATCCCAACATAGATTTGGATAGACATTTCAATGGATTTTATTGTGGGACTCACAAAAGAAGGAAACAAATCAGTCATCATGTTAGTTGTTGATCGTCTTTCAAAATATTCTCATTTTTGTGCCCTAGCTCATCCTTTCACTCCTTCCTAAGTGGATCATGCCTTCATGGATCAAATATTTAAGCTACATGGTATTCCCAATTCCATTTTCTTAGATTAGGATCCCACATTGACTAACAAATTTTGGAGAGAAATGTTTAAACTTCACGGTATACAACTAAATATGAGCTCTAATATCATCCTCAAATTGATGGTCAAACAAAAGTGAGTGTCTAGAAACATATTTGAGATCTTTTTCTTCCAAAAAACTACACCAATGGGCACAATGGATTCCCTTGGATGAATGGTGGTACAACACCACTTATCATGGAGCTACTAAAATGACACCATATGAATATGTTTGTAGACAAAAACCTTGTCAGTGGAATCCTATGTATCAAGCACCTCCAAGGTTCGTGCAATAGATAGAACACTTCACAATAGAGAAACCATTATCTGCATCCCAGAGGAGAAGTTGCTTATGGCCCAAAATCAAATGAAACAAAAAGAAATCAGCATAGATATGGACATTGTTTTAATGAATGGGATCAATTGTTACTTCACATGCAACCTTATAAACATACATCACTCAAATATAGAGTTCCACAGAAGAAAGCTCTAAAGTTCTATGTTCCCTATAATATCATACAATGCATTGGTCAAGCCACCTACAAGATGGCTCTCCAAACCCACTCAAATATGCATCCATTCTTTCATGTGTCATGTTTGAAGAAATTTGGGGGAATTAAATCATAAAGTGCACACTGAACTTCTAGAATGTGATGAAGAAGGTTCCATTTGGATCCAACCAGAAGAAGTATTGGATAATAGAGAGCGCCATTTTTTCCAACATATGATCAAGGAAGTATTGATATAGTGGAAATATATGCAACCAAAGATGCCACATGGGCACTAGTAGCGATTCAAAAACAATTTCCTCACCTTCAACAGTGAGGACAACGCTGCTTTCGAAGGAGGAGGGAATGTTAGGGTCCTACCCTAACACCCTTACTTATATACTTTATTAATTTACGAGGCCACCTTACTTGAATAAGGCCCATTAAATAGTTAGCTAATAATCACTCATTGCAATAAAGACTCCTTTTCAGTAATAAGAAACAAATTAGTTGGTCGACCCTCATTATAAGGGGCTCATAGGTAGTTAATATTCTCTATGGATAGCTATATATTGAGTAAATATGTGGAGCATTGCTCTTGGAGGTTTCACCATTGAAGAGACAACTGAACATAGCTATCTATTTGTGTCTCTCTTTTCTCTTTTGTTATTGGGTTTTGCACTACATTTTATTTGATTTCTCTAAAATTTTGTATTAAGTAAACTACAAATAATTATTAAATATATTTCACATCTTTAAAAAATGTGTAGAGAATGATCTCTTACACAAAATATCGCTTGGCCTTGGAATTTCACCATTTGTTGATTAAGGTTGGTTTTCATTGATGTAAACCATTGAACAAATCCTGATAGCACAAAGGATGAACTCCAAAGTGGTCCCCTTATGGTGGAATCCCTTACGGGAAGACGTTTTGTGGATTGAGTTATCCTAGAAGTATAGTTAGAGAACCCATGATTATTGTGGAATAATGAGATGAAGGTCAATGAGTTTGTCAGTGAAACTATCCTATATGGATAGTGGTTGTCATGCGATTTCTGGTGGTATGTGGAATGTCACATAACTCCTCACGGTAGAGAGTTATGGCCATAAGAAGTTGGAGAACCCAGGTTTGGGTAATGGACCCAAGTTTGTTTGATGGATAGTGGTATGAGTTTTGATATATTTGTAGATAATACTATTCTATATGGATAGTACATGTCATTCTATTTTTGGTGGTATGTGGAACGTCACATAATTCCTCACAGTTTGAGAGTTATGGCCTTACGAAGTTGGAGGACCCTCGTATGTCATCTAGCCAAAAGGTCAAAGTAGTCAATGTGGTTTAAGAGATTTTAGAAGGTAAATAATAAAGTGAAGTGATGAGTGTACTATAATTCAAAGTGAATACAAAATAAATTATTTAAATAATAAATTTAATGGAGAAATTAGAAGTGGGTTAACCCTAAAAGAAGGAAAGTGGGCAAAGTGACCTAGAAGATGTTTTTAAGGAAGCTACTTGGAGAGTATAAATAAGAGGAAAGGATCTCTCATTTTAGATCACACTTGAGAATATTTAATATCTATAGGTGTCTGAGGTAACCAAAGGATATCTAAGTTGAATTTTAGAAGGAATGTGAAGAAAAGAAGGTCGGAATTCAAGGGAGGATAAATTATTTTGATGATGCTTTCTAAGGTGTTTCGGGAAAAAACGTCATAAATTCTTCATAACAGATCCAAATTCAGTAAGACCAAATGTGTTGCTTAGAGTAAAGTATTTAGTATGTTTTTTTAACATTTTCATATTGATTCAACAAATATTCTATGTGGGGCACACTCTACAAGGTCGCTCTCTAGAATAAGCCAGAGTTCAACAAGGTATGCCATTTTTTCTATAACTCCTTTTCTGAGAGGTTTCAAGTAGTAACACCTGGAGGAATTTCATAAAACACATTGAAGAAAATTGTGTATTAGGTTCATATATTTATTCATTAGAGGTACACAGTTATGAATATTTCAAGTTAGGATTGTTGACTAATCCAAAACTAGTCATGTGAGACTAAAGAAAAGTTTGATGAAAATGTTAGTCTCTTATTGTTAAAGTTAAGGAAGGTTTAAAGGTATGTGATCATATACACCAGGTCTATTAAAAAGCTATAAATCATATTTGGATGATGAAATCGATGAGGGATTTTGGTTAAGGTACATGTTGGTTACATGGTTGAGACAAGTAGTTGATGAGTTGACACACACATGAGGTGTATAGTTGATGATGTTGGTACATATTGATGAGTCATAGTTGATGAGTACGTGACACATGATTGGTACATACTTGGTATATGGTTGGATTCACTTGTTTATGGTACATGTTGATTACAGGTTGTTTGGTATAGGTTTGTGCATTGTTGATGCACTTGTTTATGGTACAGGTTCATTACAATTTGAGGTATAGGTTGATGCATGGTTGATGCATGGTTCAAGTTTATTGGTATACGTTTACAATGATATATCTCACAATGATAGTGTGATAGTGGTTCCATCATTCTACTTCTACTTCAAGGTGGTTGGACAGGGCAAGGGAAGGTGGTTATAGCAACCTTCCGGTTGTATCCAGAGAACATAGGGGGTTGTAGACTCCTTCTGGTTTTAGCCAGAGAATTGGGGAGTTGGAGATTCCCTCAACTTGTAGCTTGAGAAACTAGGAGATTGGAGCCTCCTTCTAGTTGCAGCTGAAAAACAAAGGAAGTTTGTGCTTCCAATGAATGTAATTCTTCAAGACATATAAGAAAAAGAATTTCGTAGTTTTCTCCCGCTTTGGGTTTCCACGTAAAAAACTAGTGTACTATGTATGTGTATGATTGTGCATGTGTTCATTGGTCATTATTGGATGATAATTCTACATTGACATAACACTTGGATTATTTGGTTAAAAAGGATTATTATTTTTATATTACTAATTCACCCCCCCCCTCTCAGTAATCCAACAATTGGTATCAGATCAGGTTCCTTCAGAAATTAGTTTAACCACTAAAAGGCAGATCATGGAGAGAAACAACTTGTATAAAAATGGAATACCAAATTTTGATGGATAGAAGTATGCTTTTTGCAGCATAAGGATGAAGACATATATACAATCACAAGGACTTTGGCAATAAATTGTAGATGGATACACAACACTAGCAGTTCCACCAACAAATGAAAAACCAATGAAACTCGGTCAGAATAATTCCAAAGCCACACATGCACTTTTGAATGGTCTCAGTGAAACAGTATTCACCAAAGTTGCACATTGTAAATCCGCTAAATATATTTGGGATAAGCTTCGAAATATTTATGAAGGAGATTCAAAATTCAAAGAAGCAAAGATTCAAACTTACAGAGGTCAGTTCGAACAACTAAAGATGAATGAAGATGAGAATATTGTAGCCTACTTCTTACGAGTCGATGAAACAGTGAATGCAATCATAGGATTGGGAGAAGAAATAGAAGAATCTGTAATTTTTCAAAAGGTACTAATATATATTCATATGAGATTTGACCCTAAGATATCAGCACTAGAAAAAAGATCATATCTAAACTCAATAAGCATGGATGAACTGCATGGAATATTTACAGCATATGAAATGAGAACTGAAAAAAAAAATCCATATGTAAAAGAAGTAGCCTTCAAAGCATCCAAAAGATCAAAGCAAAATGAAAAGAAACAAGAAGAACATAGCAGCAACAGTGCCGTCTCGTAAGATGATGAAGAAGTGGCCAAATTTGTCAAAATACTGAACAAGGGAACCGACAATAGGTATAGAGGTAAGATTCATTTAATTTGTTTTAATTGTGATTGTATTGGTCATTTTTCTAACAAATGTCCTCATAAGAAAAAGATAAATGATGAAGTTTACTCAAAAGAAAAAAAAAACATATAAATGCAAAAGAACTACAAAGAAAATTTTCAAGAAAATCTTATGCACCAAAGAAGACATCTCATCATCAGATGAAGATGAAGTCAGTGATAGTGAGATAGGAAGAGTTCTATTCATGACAGTAGAAGAATCTGATAAAGAAGACTCTGAAGAAGAATATGAAGAAGTTGAAGAAGAATATGAAGAAGTTGAAGAAGAAATTTAAGAAGCAGAAGTTGACTACCGAGAATAATTGATGTGTGCCATAGAAGTTATCAGAAGAGAAAAGAAGAAAAACAAGAAACTACAAGGAGAACTAGACAAGAAAGAAGATACTCAAGAACTAGAACAAATGATCACAAATTTGAAGGTTCAAATAGAAGAAGATAAAAGAATTGAAGAAAGACTCAAAGAACAACTGGAAGAAAAGGACAGAAACATTGGAAATTTGGAAGCAGAGATAGTCACATTAAGAAAGGATATTCAAAAGAAAAATATGCAGAATAGCTCAAAAGTTTTGGATGACATTATCAGCAGTTAAAAATATCATCTTGACAAGTTTGGACTTGGATACGATCAGACAGAAAAGGGATAAAGCCCCAAAACAATAGAGCAAGAAACATAACTAAAAAGTTATGCAGAAACAATCAAAGGGGATAGGAAGATTATAGGGACACTCCTCCATCGAGAAGATTCAGATTTCATAATCAACAACAGACAGATAGGACTCGAGAAGAAGAATGATTCATAAGAGCACCTCCTTTCAGAATATCTTCAACTCCCAAGTATCAAACTATATTTTTTTGTTTATGTTATGCATGTAATAATTTTGGACATAAAGTTGTGAATTTCAAAGATAAAAATATGAACATAAACAACTTTGAAAGTCATACACAAAAGGGTTATCCAAGCAGGCTTAGTGAAACAAAAAGAAGAAGTTACAACATGTTTGAATATTTGAGCACTGAAGTGGAATTTTACAAATGTAACAACTTTGGACACATGGCCAAAGATTGTAGAATGACAATCCCTCCTAGAGAACCACAACAGAATAACAATAGTCACAAGCAGGAACCTCAGAAAAGGACATGGATAAGAAAGAAGAATCAATATAGAAATGAAGAATACACACTCATTGTACAAGCTAAGAAGAAGAAACGTGGTTGGTATGTTGACAGTGGTTGTTCAAAACAAATGACAGGTGATAGAGACAGGGTTCTTACATTAAGAAAGGAAAGAGATGGATCAGTATCCTTCGGAAATGATGATTCAGCTAAAATCATTGGAAAAGGCACAGTCAGAATTGGGAACAAGAATACAATGAAAGAAAATGTTCTATTAGTAGAAGATATGAAACATAATCTTGTAAGTGTGAGTCAAATGTGTGACCAAGTTCATAAAGTTACTTTCGATTCACAAAAGTGTGAGATAAGAAAAGAAGGTTCAGGAAAATTGATTGCTACAACTGCGAGAACTTCAAGCAACATATATGTGTTAAGTGAAATTGGAAATGGAAATGAAAAGTGTTGTCTAGGAAAGGAAGATGAAATTTGTCTATGGCACAGAAGAATGGGTCACATACATTTTGATAACCTTGTCAAAGTTAGAAAAGAGAAGCAGTCAGAGAAATGCCCCAGATCACGAAACCAATCAACACTTTATGCAAGCATTGTCAACAAGGAAAGCAAACAAAGACCAGGTTCAAATCAAAGGAATATTCAATGAAAATACCACTGGAAATTGTGCACACTGATCTAGTTGGACCAACTACAACAAAGTGTTTAAAAGGTGAGAAATACTTTATGTTATTAGTTGATGATTATACAAGAATGATTGTAGTTTTCTTTCTCAAGAATAAGTCAGAAGCTTTTGAAAACTTTAAGATCTACAAGGAAATGGTTGAAAATGAAATGGATTCAAAAATCAAATGCTTGAGATATGACAATGGAGGAGATTTCACTTCAAAGGAATTTATGGACTACTGTAGTAGTCATGGAATAAAAATGCAATTCTTCATTGCTAGGACACCTCAACAGAATGGAGTTGTTTAAAGAAAGACCATGATAGTACATGAAATGGCTCAAACAATGCTAATTGAATCCAAATTGACAGATATATTTTGGACATAGACAATTCATACAATAGTTCACATTCAAAACAGAGTAATTATCAGAAACAACACTGACAAAACTCCCTACGAGCTGTGGAAAGGAAGACCAGCAAATGTGAAGCACTTTAGAGGTTTTGGAAGCAAATGCTACATCAAAAGAGAACATGGAAGAATGAGAAAGTTTAACTCTCGTGTGGACAAAGGAGTACTTATTGGTTACTCAAGTACAAGGAAAGCATACAAGTGTTACAATCTAAGATTGAACAAAGTTGTGGAAAACATCAATGTAACAATTGATGAAATAGGCAGACTAGAATCAAAGAAAAAATAAAATGAATCAATGGAACAACCTTTCGAAGAAGAAGAAGAATATGAAAAAAAAGTAGAAGAGGAAGATGGAGAGAATCCGACAGAAACAAAAGAGCAATTTAAGCAAGTGTCTCCAAAGACACCTAGTAGACGAGTACAGAAGAATCATCATTCATATCATATTATCATAAACAAAGATGCAGGAGTTGAGACTAGAAGAACAATCCGTTCACCAGAACAAACACACCTAGCATTCTTATCTACAATTGAACCAAACTATTTTGAAGAAGCCAACATGGATGAATTTTGGAATAAGGCCATGGATGAAGAATTGGATCAAATAGAGAAAAATGACACTTGGGAATTGGTTCCAAGACCAAAGAATAAGAATGTGATCGACACAAAATGGTTTTTCAGGAATAAATTGAATGAATATGGACAGATTACAAGGAACAAATCTAGATTGGTATGTAAAGGATATGCACAGATTGAAGGAATCGACTTTGAAGAGACATTTGCCCCAGTTTCCATAATGGAAGCAATCTGTTTTCTTTTATCTTATGCATGCTCCAAAAATATTAAAGTGTATCAGATGGACGTAAAATCAAATTTTCTGAATGGGGAACTTGAAGAAGAAGTCTACATTGAACAACCAGAAGGATTTCAGTTGTCAGAGAATGAAGATTATGTGTGTAAATTAAAGAAGGTCGTGTATGGTCTAAAACAAGCTCCTAGAGCATGGTACTCTAGACTGGATAAGTATCTACAATAGGAAGGGTTCAGAAAAGGAAGTACAGACAACAACCTCTACATCAAGGTAAGTCAACGTAATATTTTTTTTAATTTAAGTTTATGTTGATGATATTATTTTTGGTAGTGATGATGACAGGTTAAGACAGAAATTTGCAAGGATAAGTAGAATGAATTTGAAATGTCATTACCTGGAGAACTATCATTCTTTTTGGGACTTCAGCTACATCAAAGCAACCAAGGAATTTTTATTTCTCAAACCAAGTATATCAGAGAAATGCTAAAGAGGTTTGGAATGAAAGATTGCAAACCAGTTATCACTCCCATGCAAACCAGTTGCAAGTTGAACAAAGATGATGATTCAAAGTCTACATGTCAATGATTGGCAGCCTACTATATGAGACAGCAGCCAGACCAGATGTAATGCAGACAGTTGGACAGGTGGCACGATTTCAAGCAACACGAAAGGAATCAAATGTATTAGCAGTGAAGAGGATTTTCAAATATCTCAAAGGAACATAAGAGTTTGGATTATGGTATCCAAAAGGAAAGGATCTATCACTTCTTGCCTACACAGATGCATATTGGGCAAGTTTTTTTGATGACCGACAAAGCACCGGTGGAGCATCATTATACTTGGGTGAGTGTTTAGTATCATGGTTAAGCAAGAAAAAATCATCAGTTTCTTTATCTACAGCCGAAGCAGAGTATATTGCAACAACTTCATGTTGTACATAGGTTCTTTGGATGAAACAAACTCTAACAGATATAAAGGTTGATTATGATGAGCCCATTCCAATATGTTTTGATAATAAAAGCACCATCATTATCTCAAAGAACTCGTGGATTCACTGCAAGACGAAGCACATTCCAATCAAGTATCACTCTCTATGGGAGTAGGTTGCAGAAAATAACATCAGAGTTGTGTATGTGGGCACAAAAGAACATGTGGTAGACATCTTTACAAAAACACTTCCATGGGAAGCCTTTGAGTATCTTCTCCAGAGACTTGAAGTTATTAATACTCCAAAATGAATTCTTTTGAATTATTATCTTATATGTCTTATATGTACACGAGGAAGCACCATAAAGAGGACAATTCAGTCGAGGGGAGAATCCACGGATGGAAAGATACCTTTGCCATTGATGACAAAGGGGGAGAGATTCATCAGATGCATATGATATAGGCATGGTACCAGGGGAAACAATGGTCACGGAGATGCAGAGGACAAAGGCATGTTTCCAGGGGGAGCATTGATCTGAAGATAGATGGCTGACTTGTTATGCTATGCAAGCACCCCTACTTCATTAAAATAAACTTTACAGGACCTTGCTTCATGTGTATAAATATGCAAGATAAAAATTATGTGTTAAGTTTTATGCTTCTTCTTGTAAATGCTTATGTGTGATGAATTGTTCTTTTAGATGGTTAAATATGTACTTCAGATAAATACACAGCAACAATACTTGCAGCAAATAAACCATCAAACGCACAACAAGAACAAGATGATAAAGGAGTTCACCCCCCTACGGGCTACATCTCCTTGAGCCTCCATAATGGACTTGGCTCTTTGGGATTAATTAGTCAAAAGTTATTTTACAAGCTGCTTCTCAACTCCAATGGAAAACCAAACTATACCATTGAGATCAGAACACATAAAAACCCCAAAAATGACTAATAAAACTCTGAAAACGGATCATGGCTCATCCGGGCATGACCTCTTCTACATGTGGCCATAAGCTTCCTTGAGCTTATCTTTGGAAAAAACACCTGTAAAAGTCCTCAACAGCCTCTGAAACCTATCCCAATGTGTTCAGAGCATAACAATTAGCCAAACATGATATTTAAGTCACAGAAAACAGACATAGGCTCACCAAACCATGTCCTCGATCAAAGAAGGCTTCAAGCTTCCTGGAGCTTGCTGAAACTTCAATGGTGAAAAACTTGCAGAAGAAGTCTTCAAATGGCTGTGAAAATGGCACCAATGGATCCAGCATGTCCAAAAATCCCTGGCTGGGCTTTTACGGCACCTCAATCGGCCAAAAACTGAGAAAGTTAGACCTTCTCCATTCTCCTCCTTCTACTTTGTTGGAACTGGTTCTACAGAACGCACCTCTGTGTGCATGAACCTGGAACACGCTCCAAAACGCGCGTATAAACCCAGCACCGAGCAGTTCCAAATAACCATGCAAACTGTAGGACGGTTAGGGTGCCTCCAGCCCCCAACCGCCTAGCACTAAGGCATATGGTCATACGACCTCGGGCTAAAATAAAAAGGGCCAACGGATACAACTGTCCCACATAACTGTTGTAACCAAGTTTTAAACCGCGCGCAAATATTAACACACACACCATATAACTGTCGAGCTATGGTTCAAAGCCCCGCACAAACAACCGTTGGTTATATATATGTTATATATAATATACAACACAACACGCGCGCATTTAATCAAAACTTATGGTTTAAAACCCCACGCGGTTAATATAATATACAACCCATAGTTTATGTGCAATGTAACATTGCAATATATTGCAATGTAATGCAATGTAATACGCGCCAGCAGTCGGGCCTTTATACATATGGTTGTATGGAATACAATGTGTCCACGGGTCGGGGCTTAGCCCCGACCCGACCCCCCTTTCCTTTTCAAACAAAAGTCAACTTTAAATAAATGTTTTACAACATAGTTAACATGGAATAGTTGGCGGAACTTTGGCTAGCGGAGGGTTATGAAGCCGCTATAGTTGGGGGAGGTCCAGGGGTTGAACCCCACAGGCTCCCCATATAATTTTATACAACCATTGAACAAAATGAAGGGGACACGTGTCAACATCCGATTCGCTGAAAACCATCCAATAAAAATGTGCCATGTCACCCACCTGCCATGTCGACTGTACGGTCACCACATCATCATGATGGTACGACCCTCCACGTGGCCGTACAGACTGTACGGACAGGTACAGTCAGCATCCCAAATTTTTTCCTATTTGGCCTGACGAACAGATTGCGATAACTTCTCCATACGGACTCCGTTTGAGAAAGTAAATATACTGCCGGAATTAGGAAGACGAGATGGACACAATGGCACCGGTTTCGTCACAATCCGAGCACTTTGAAAATTGAGCAAATTTTTGCCCCCTGGTCCAGATTTTGATCACACCTTCCCACTGAAAGGATTTTGGACCCACAAAAGCTTATCTGTATGCTTTCAAGTCATATCAAAATCTTTTCGATAATCACCTGAATACTCTGACATGCCGTGCACTGCAACTGGCTATGTCCTTCAACCACTGCTCTCTAGTTGTTGCTGACCCACTGCTCTCTCTGTGCTTGGAAGACTGCCAACCTTCCCACTGAGAATTAAGTCCCTTTTTCGAACTCTTTAACGTCAACAACATCAGCTCTCCAATGGCTACAAAAAAACTTCCTGCGACATCTTGTCACAAGCCAAGAAAACCATCAATCTTGAAAACAAATTATACAAGACTGAAAAATGATGCCAACAAAATCTTTTGTTCTTCAAACAACTGTTGCATCTCGTACTTCATCCAAGCACATGGCATTTTCAAAATCAACTTTCAAGTCAATAAACACCATCGACTAAACACAAGTCGAACAACACGATCGACACAACATAGTCGACAAAAAATCATCAACACCAGTCGAGACTCATTGAAACATCAACCTTCCCAAACTGACAAGTCAACAAACATGATACATAATCATGTAACAATCATGAATCACTCATGATGAACCATCACCAGGTTCACTGCTTACACATACATAAA
>ML801220.1:25201-40041 GCA_009831015.1 Picea engelmannii | reverse complement strand
AATTTAAAATTCATAAATTTTAGCAATTTGATAAAATGGATGGATTTAAAGACCTCTAAAATTTGAGATTGTATTTATTTATCAATAAAATTCCAACTTCATAATACAACAAAAATATAACACAAAAAACCACTATAAAAGGGAAAAAATGTGATGAAATTATGGTTGGTGGCTTGTTGTAGTCGATGACCTGGTGAATGAATGTTAAATATGAGCCATAGTTCTCTTCCACGTTCAATAGTTTGACCTAAATTCAATAAAAAAAGCATCAGTATAAGGTCCTTAAACTACTTCATTGCACTATTGTGATGATCTTCTTCGATAACATTTATATTTAGCATTGAATTATATATATATATATATATATATCAACCAACCAACCATGTAATGTACTAGCATTGGAAATAGAAAGTGGAAACCTCTTTTCTTCCCCCCATTTTGGTTATGCAACGCTACATTAGAATTGGTTATTTTCTACCTCAATTTAAAAATAGCATAGGTAAATTGTTAAACTCTTACATTGGAGTTGGTTACATTGATCCCTATTAATTTAAAAACAATATCATAGGTAACTTACTAAACTCTTTATCTTACAATGAAAAATAGACATAAACCTCTTTTGTATTTACTATTTAGGCATTAAAATTGTCTTTTTTATCACAAGGATAAGCTTGAAAAATCCTCTAAATTCTTACATATACAATATTATAAAAAAACTACAATTTATTTTTACAAATGCACACTATAAGTTATCAGTTTCGCTACCCTACACTTGGAGGGTGAGGCACATGAGTAGTGTCATCATGGATTGTTGACGTGGGGTCACAATCACATCACTTCCTACATGGAGTTCATAGAGAGGCTCATGGATAGGTTTGATAGGAGGGATCCACAGATCCATTTCAGGGATCTAGCCTAGTTGAGACAAACTGGCACATCTGAGGAATCCATCATAGAGTTTCAGCAGGTAGTAGTGGAAGTGATAGATATCTCAGAGCCCATGTTGATTATGTTGTTCACATATGGGATCATAGAACCCTTGAGAGGATGGGTGAAGGCGTACAGGCCTCATACCTTGCAGGATTCCATATTACACACTCAAGATCTGGGATACTCGACATTGAATACTAAATCCTTTTCTAAACCCTTCATACCATAGAGGTACCGAGACAAGAATCCATTCCATAGAGAGTGTAAGGGAAAGGAGAAGTTGAATATTGAGACAAGGTGAGAGATTATGAGGAAGAAGATCTGCTTCACCTACACAGACCCTTGGGTCCCAGGCCATAGGTTCATGGGCAAGGGAGAGATCCATTATATTGAGGTGGAATCAGATAGTTTGGATAGTGAGGAGAAGCATGATAGTGGATGTACTAGCTGAGAGGAGGAGCCATCACAGGTAGAGAAACAACCTCCTTGGGTACCATCAATGCAAGCAGGAACCCAACCATGAGTAGTGCCACAGACTCCTGAGAAGGATAAAAGATGGACACCAACAAAGGGAGAATTCATAGGGACCCTTTCTAGTGTTCCCAGGTATGACACCCTCTTGATCGAAGGGACTATTCAGGGACAGTAGGAAATTTCCCTAATGGATGGTGGGGCCACCCATAACTTCATTGATGCTTCATTGGTGTCGAGGAGGGAACTTCAGATAGAGGAGTTTGAGGGGTTTGACATTGGAGTAGGATATGGCCACATAGTGGAGTGTCTAGACAGAGTCTCGGACTTGGAGATTAAACTAGGTAACTACACCGTGAGAGACACATTTTATGTTGTTGACCTATATGACATAGATGTGGTGTTGGGATTCCAGTGGTTCATCACCTTGGGAAAGATCAACACCAACTACCAAACCCTAGATATGGGGTTTAGAGATGATGAGGGGAAGAGGATTGTGCTAAGGGGCATGTAAACAAGGGCACCCAAGATAGTTTAGGCCAAGAGGATAGAGAGGATATTCAAGAATGGGGAGCTAGAGTATGATTAGGAGTACTTGATCACTACATAGAGGGGTTCAGATGGTCAACAACATTATCAGATAGAGATCATGACCTTGTTGGGACAACATCAATAGGTTTTTGGTTTGATTCCACTAGGGAGACCACTTGACAAGGGATTTGAGAACACCATTGATTTCAAGGGGGATAGACCCATTATCACAACACCCTATCGACATCCTCAGAGGTTCAAGGATGAGATAGAGAAAGTAATTAAGGAATTTCTAGCGATGGGACACATCAGACCTAACAACAATCCATTCACTTCTTCAATTGTGTTAGTTTTGAAGAAGGATGGTACCATGAGGATTTTTATCACATACAGGTCCTTGAACAAGAAAACCATCACGAACGAATATCCTATCCCTCACATTGAAGAGTTGATGGATGAACTGCATGGGGAAATTTTCTTCTCAAAGATTGATTAACGCTCTGGATATCATCATATCAACATTCGAGAGAAGGACATAGAGAAGATGGCATTTCGATGCTACTAAGGTCATTTTCAGTTCCTGGTTATGCCATTTTGGATAACCAATGAACCGACTACATTTCAGTCTTGCATGAACCACATATGCAAGGATCAGTTGAGAAAATTAGTCTTGGTATTCTTCAACAACATATTGGTTTACATCAATACATGGAACAAACATATGAGGCACTTGGATGAGGTACTCAACATCATGGAGGCATAGTCACTATAGGTCAATGATTCCAAGTGTGAATTTGGCATGACATAACTACTTTTCTTGGGCCACATTATCAATGCATAGGGGGTACAGGTTCACTAGGAGAAGATTAGGGCCATTTTGGATTGGCCAATGCGTCGGAATGTGATAGAGTTGAGGAGATTCTTTGGGCTATGCAACTATTAAAAGTGGTTTGTGAGGGGTTTTTATCAGTTGGGAGCACTACTTATAGATCTCACTAGACAAGGGGCCTTCATCTAGACTAATGATTTGCAAAATCCTTCGATCACATGATGGAAGTCATGGGTACATGACCAATGTTAGCATGACCAAACTTCACTTTTTCATTTGTATTAGATTGTGATACATCCGACGAGGGAATCATGGAAATTTTGATGTGGGGAGGACAACACATCATGTTCGAGAAAAGGAAGTTATATCAGCCAGAGAGGTTGTACTCTATTCATGACAAGCAAATGTTGGCAATCATGCAGGCCTTGACCAAGTTCAGACAATATTTGGTGGGTAGAAATTTTGTAGTCAAAACACATCATAACAGCTTAAAGTATTTCCTTGATCATAATGATCTCAATGAGTTCAAACTGAAATGGGTGATGAAGGTGCAAGCCTTCAATTTTTACATAGAGTATGTTACGGGGAAGAAGAACATTGTGGTCAATGCACTGTCTAGGAGAATTGCGACATGTTCTTTGATGGAGGTTTTAGTGGATTGGAAATTCCATTTGTTGGTGGACTATTCCAAGAACAAGTTTGCTTGTGAGGTTTTGGATGGGAAGGTTTACAATGATAGGTACAAATTCATTAACGATGTCATATTCTACAAGGACAGAGTCTACTTAGTACCAAGTTTAGGGCTCAAGAAGAAAATATTAGCACTAGTTCATGATTCACCACAGGCAGGCCATCAAGGGTTTTTCAAAACCTACAGGTAGATCAGAGAGAGGTTCTCATGGAAGGGCCTCAAGCATGATGTTATGAGGTACATCAGTGAGTGTGAGACTTGTCATTAGAACAAGTAAGAGCATACACTTCCAACAAGACTACTTCAGACACTTCCCATTCTAGAGCAGAAATGGGAGAGCATATCCATAGAATTCATCACGGGCCTACCCAAGGTTCATGGTAAGTACTACATCTATGTGGTGGTCGAAAGACTGACCAAGTTTGCACACTTGTATGCCATATCAATAGATTGCAACATAGTTAAGGTGGGTGAGTTATTCTTCAGGGAGGTCTTCAGACTCCATGGGTTGTCAAGGAACATCGTCAGTAACATGGGCAGTTGGTTTATTCATACATTTTGGAGGGAGTTGTTCATATTGGTGGGGATAGAGTTGACACCCAACATGAGATATCACCCTCAAATGGATGGGTAGACTGAGATATTCAACAAGTGGGTTGAGGAGTATTTGAGAAACTATGTGAGAGGATATCAGAGAACATGGGTCAGGTGGCTACATCTAGGAGAGCATTGCTACAACAACACCTTCCACATGTCCATTGGCATGACATCCTTCATAGAATTGTATAGTTATAATACTCCCACTTTAATAAACTTGGTTTTCGGGGAGAGGATAGCTCCTAAATCCAAGGAATGGATCACTGAGAGACAGGATATTCTTAAATTATTGAAAGAGAACCTACAGACAACATAGAATCGACAGAAGATGAGTGTAGATGTCCACATGATAGAGCTTTGATCTGGATTATTTTTGGCACGAAATGAGAGCAGAGATATAATAAATAAATGTATTGATATATCTTGGATATCCAATAATATAATAGAAATGTATCAAAGATGCAACCATAAAGAAAAATATACAGTAATACACAATTTTCTATTAATGTGTGAAATGTACAGAACTGTAAAAATACAGAGTGAAAGACTCACTAGAATGGTGGCATCTTATCTCTGAGAAGAGATGTGACGGCTACTCACATTCGCAAGAATATGATATTTACAATGAGGCTCCAAATTCCTTTTTATCATAAATAAAATACAAAACCCTAACCCCAGAAGATGAAAAGTCAATGGTTTTGTGGACCCCGTTTTGGGTAGTTTGGTGTATCAACTTCTCGGGGGTATAACTTTGGCATACGATCTCTTTTTGGGGCACACGATAGCTCGTTGGAAATGTATTGTCGAGGAGATTCATTTAGGGGGGATCAATCAGAGCCTTTTTCTATCATTAAGAACCTCAATCATGAAAAATCTTCATTTAGGACCTCAAAATGGCCCAGGAAGTTAAAAACTATTAAAAATAGTAAATTACCAAAATTGCTAGAAACTTGTTTTGAGCCAGTTGGAAAAGGTGGGTGGCCACTGATATCCACATGGATAAATCCTCCCTCCTTAGGAAGAAATGGTATCCATTGTGTTGAGTTCATGGGGGAGAGGGAAAAACATTTGTTGAATCTGCATCTTGATGAGTTGCTTGCCTTGTTGGAGAAGTTGTGTTGCTTAGCTTGTTGAAGGTTTCCATGAAACTGTGGATGGAAGGGTTGGACCTTTTTAAACATTATGGATACATGATATGTCTATGTGAATAAGGAATATTTAGACTTTACTACAATCCTTTCGACCTGCTTTTGTTGTATAGAAGGTGCTTGGACTAAGGTTGCAATGGTGTTCTTTTGTTCACGCTTTGAACAAACTATGAAGAAGATGAATTTTGTAGTATTAGATACTACCTTGAGGAATTGTTTAGGTGGGACAATAGTCGGAATTACCTCTCGTATTCTTTAGATATGAACCCCCAAAGTAAAAATGACACTATAGGTTCGAGACTCATAAACATCATCGCTCTTCCACATATATGGCTAGTCCAAGAGAACATTACAAACATCTAGTGGGGAAACATCACATAATACCTCATCCTTGAAGGGATAGATGTCGTATGAAAATTGACACTATTGGATGACACAAAGATATCATCCCTGGCAAAGACACATGATGTTGTATGGCTTCGAGTGTGGTGTTGTCAACAATCCCAACTATTTGACGACCTCTGCTGAGATGAGGTTCTTCTAGATTCCGCTATCAACAATAAAATGCAATGGGGTCCCTTTCACCCACATATGTGAATGAAAAATATTCTCCCTCTCTTCAGGATCTGTTGGTTCTTTTGGTTGAATTGATGAGGTTGCGACAATAGTAGTGGGGTCTGCATCGATGATCTGTCTTTTACCAGTATTTTCAGAATCAAATTGTGAATTAGGTTTCAGCTCCTAGTATTTGATCTTGACCACCAATGAATTTTTTTAGCGACATTCATCAGTGTTTTGCCAGGGAATTTTGTGGAAATCACACCATTTTTCGCTGTCCTTCTTCGCCTTTTTGTGACGCTTCTTTTCCTATGGCTTATAATGGTTTTCAGGAAGCTGTTTGTTCGGGTCGTCTTTCTCATACTTTGGTTGTTGCAGATTTGAAAATCTGAACTCTCATTTGTTCTGGTGCCTAAATTTCTACTTGATTTTAACAACATATCGATATGCAGCACCGAGTGATGAAATATCTAGAAACTCCATTTTAGTTTGGATGTATATGTGTAGAGCCCCGCAGTATTTAAGAACCAAATGTCGTTCGGATTCTTTGATACCCAACGTGGTCCATAAGGTATGGAAGGTATTGGTGAACTCCGACACTTCTTTTCCCCTCTCTTTCCGCAGTGTGGTCCATCTCATGTATTGGTCCTCATAGTTTCCAATAGGATAATATTGTTCCTTGACTGCATCCACAAAAAAATCCCAAGTGGGCTTGGCCCCATATATTCCATATTCCTCTGTGGAACTTTGATTCCAGTAAGTTTCCCACCAATGTTTGACATGGAGGAGAGCCTTAAGGACTGTAAAGGCGATATTTTCCCTGTTAGAAAAATGGTGAATAAAGAAATAACCTTCTAGCAGATTTAACCATTTGTTTAGGGCATCTGCATCTATCTGACCTTCAAATAAGGGAATATAAAAATTAACTTGTACCTTGAAAGTCGAGGTTCCTCCAAAGTGGTCTCTTGATGAAAATGCTCATATTTTTATCGGCAGGTGTTGAAGGATGTGGAAAAAATTCTCCACCATTTCGTTCCTCTGTCGTGTGAGAGCTTGCTCAAGCAACACATTAATAGAATATTTTTCTTTGTTGTTTTTATTTTCTTCCACCATGGAGGGTTTTTTGGGCGTGCGAGAGATATTTTCCTCAAGAGAGACAATATTGAGACCCAACTTTCTATAGTCGGACCTCATCGGGGACATGCACTGAAAAATGATCAAGAGCAATCTTCTCTGATACCACTGATCTAGATTATTTTTGGCATGAAATGAGAGTGGAGATATAATAAAGAAATGTACATAGATATCTTGGATATCCAATAATATAACATAAATGTATCATAGATGCAGCCATAAACACAAAGATACATTAATACACAATTTTTTATTAATGTGTGAAATGTACAGAACTGTAAAACTATAGAGTTAAAGACTTGCTAGAATGGTGGCATCTTATCTCTAAGAAGAGATGTGAAGGCTAATCACATTTGCAAGAAGAATGTTTTTAAAATGAGGCTCCAAAGGCCTATTTATCATAAACAAAATCCAAAACCCTAACCCCAGAAGATGAAAAGCCAACGGTTTTGTGGACCCCATTTTGGGTAGTTTGGTGTATCAACTTCCTCGGGGCGTAACTTTGGCATACGATCTCTGTTTGGCGTGCACGATAGCCCGTTGGAAAGGTATCATCGAGGAGATTAATTTTTTAGGATCAATTAGAGCCTTTGTCTATCATCGATAACCTTGATCCAGAAAACCTTCATTTAGGCCCTCAAAATGGCCCCGGAAGTCAAAAACTGCTAAAAATAGTAAATTACCAAAATTGCTAGAAACTTGTTTTGAGTCAGTTGGAAAAGGTGGGTGGCCACCGATATCCACCTGGATCAAGTGTAGCTTAGAGTTTGGGGAATTTTTGTTCCTAAGACTCCAACCCTATAGATAGTAATCTCTGAAGAAGAGTGGGGTCAAGAACCTCAAGCCTAGATTCTGTGGACCTTACAGGATCATGCGCAGGGTAGGTGAGGTTTCCTATGAGCTAGAGATTCTAGAAGGGAAACAGATTCATAAATTCTTCCACATCTCTTTCCTCAATAAGAATGTGGGAAAATTCACCCACACATCAGAGGAGCTTCCCCCATTGGACGGGGAGGGACAATTGGAGTCGATTCCAGAGGAGGTACTGGAGTTCTGAGAGAAGAAACGAAGGAGTAGGGTCATAAGAGAGTGTATGATTAGATGGAGAGGGCTTCTAGTAGAGGATTCTACTTGGGAGAGTGAGAAGGTGTTATAACACCATGGATTGGTATTTCTTTAGGACAAGCAATCTCGGGAAGGGAGGAGTGTGATGTCCCTTTCCGAATAGGAGCTCCAGAGAGGAGTGCTTATTAGTCTAAAAATCCACATTAGACTATAGTCATGGTTGTATGGGGGTAAACATGGTTACTAGAGGTCACTTTAGTTGAGGGTTTTATAATTCGAAAATGACATTGAGCTAAAAGTGACTAAAATCGCTTTTAAGCCAAATTGAGCTAAAAATAGAGCAGGTGCCTAAGTGAGGGAGCTAAAAATAGGTAAACAATGAATTATGGTTTCATGCAGTTATAAGCGAAGGTAAAGTGACCTAATTCATGATTATGAAGAATTTGAATTGATAGTTGAGGAGAGAGGCACATCTCAAGTTCAGGTGAACCCAGAGCTTTGTGGATTCCAGGAGGAAGAAACCCATAGGTTGATTTTCGTGTTGAGAGAAGCACCCTAGTCACCAGGGAGATCATTCAGATCTTCCATCATACTTCAACAATAGTTATCCAACTTGTAGCAGTGAGGGAACACTTATCCAGGTAGAGGGCACAACTACTAAGTGCTAGAGAGGTTCGACTTGTCCCAACCAGGGAGAATCTAGTGATTCCCTTCCGACCTAGTTGAGAGGAGGGAAGGACACATCTATTGCCTAGTTTCACATTAGATTTTGATGGAAAAATCATCTTGGGCTTCATTACTCATCCATTAAGGGTGCGACAGTTGGGAAGGACGCATTTGGGATTCCCGAGTGATCATCAGATCAAATCTAGGGAAATACTTTCGACCCATTTCAGAGGATCCTATGGCATTCATTTTCAGACCCTTATCATCCAATTCCGATGGATGAATCTCTAGGGTGCATTTTCTAGTAGTAGTTGGGGTGCATTTCCCCAGGGGATTCATTTGGGGTCCGGACATATCAACAGAGGGCCAATTTTCATTCTTTCAGTCACCAGGACTATGTGAGAGGTCAAGGTGCATTGTTTGAGATATTTTATAGTCAGATATGAGGTGTGTATCCACTAGGGTGCACAATCCATTCCTGCAGCAATTTTCGTGGGAGTTGTCATAGCACGCAATAAATCATCCCACTCATACCCTATCCATAAGCCTTCTTCTATTAGTCAAGTATCATCCTTCTAGTTTATTTCTTTATTGTATTCCAACTAAGATCCACTTGTGTCATTTAGTATCTGCATGCTTATTCATATGTTGTTAAACAACTTCTTTATCTACACACATATGAAAAAACACCAAGCATGTTAAACCCATCAGCTTAAATATATCCAGAAACCCCCAGTGTATCAGATCAGACAATAGACACAACAGATTGGAAATTTTTCCTAGACTAGCTAGATCTAGGATATTACAGAAGAAGTACAAGTGGAGCAGCCTTATGCTTGGGTGATTGTATGGTATCTTGGTTGAGCAAAAATCAGTCTTCAATATCATTTTCCATAGAAGAAGCATATTATATTGCATCAACAACATGTTGTACCCAGGTTCTATGGATGAAGAAAACTTTGCAGGACATGTTATCACTAAGTAAATTTCCTAGGATGAGGAGACAACTCACAAAGGTAACCACATAACCACTTTAGAACTGAAACTAGCCTTTCAGTTCTGAGACGGATCACTCTTGTCACTTGGTATATAAAGATGGATTTTCTTTGAGGATTAGTGGCTAGGTTTTTTGAATAGGTGAACGGATTTTAAAGGTTTGTTGGCAAGAAGGAAAGGAACTTGTTTGGGCAATGGATTCAATTCTTTGAAAGAAAATGAAAAAAGTGTCTGGTAGGTATAACTCTCAAGGAAGAAAAGTCTAGGTAGGTAATAGTATTTATGTTTTTTAAATTGATTTTATAGAATGGAAGAAAGAGGAAAACATATAACATTCAGAGCACCATTAAGACAAACTTTGATGAGTTAAGAAAGAACATACAATGTTCAAATTGCTAGAATCTAAATCACATTTAAGGATGAATTTTAGACCATTTGATATCCAAATGAAACATATGAGTATCAACAGATGAAAGATAAAGAGACAAGAAGAACATACATAAAGGGAAATAGACTGCAGATCATTACCACTAGAATCTTTGGTATGAAAAAGATTTGGACATCTGCACTACCATTTCATTCAAATTCAGAAAAATGTATACAATGTTCAATGCAAAGTTGTCCTTTGTACTTCTGCCAACTTCTTGCAGATTCAAAATGCTTCAATATATAAGCAAACTATCTCCCTAAGCTAAAGAAGTCAAATTTCTCTATTGCTCTATAATTATGGATCTAATTACATCAAAAGAGAAAAATTTGTAAACTACTTGCTACAATTAGAAAAGTCGCCTTGACCATTTTAATGAATACAATATTCTTTAAAAATATATATATCTCCATCATATTTTCGAATTGAAACTGAAGTGAGTCACTTGGAAATAATGGAGTAAGCGCTAGTTGTAAGTGCCAGTTGTAAGCACCAGTTCTAAGATTCAATATAAGATTTAGTTCGTAGTTCACTATCTGTAGAGTCTAGTTGTTTGTGATTTGCATGTAACCGACTCAGTAGATCCTTTCCTATTTAAGAATGTAATCAGTCTTCAATGAATAATAGAGAAGTGAGCGTAGCCTCACCATGTGTTTTTTTTCATATTTTATCTTGGTATCAAAGCCATGGGAGTGAGGTGCGTAAATTTAGTGAAGTTCGCAGGTCCCTCCTCTTGATGGGTACGGCAACATACTACTGAAAGTTTTAGGCATTTGAAAAACCTCAAATTTCCATACTCTGATGTGTATTATAGTGCGTAGAGTTTTGAGGATTTTCGATCGAGAGGTGCAAACTCGCTGCACTCTACTAGTTGCATGAGGAGCGGAAAAATTTGTTGTTGCGCAGGCTGGGTAAGAAGAGGCTACGTGAGTTGTTTTTTTTTCGTGGGAAAGTGAAAGGAATCAAAGCGATTCCATGGAAAGGTAATGTGTATATAAATTACATGCGCAAGTTTAGTTCTGGATTTGGTGCATGAGCAAGTTGCTTGCGTGGAGTTTTGAAAATTGTTTGCATGCGTGGAACATTTGAATAAGGGTGGAGTTATAAAGTTTATTATGATAGCTTTTAAAAGTGGATTGGAGTTTTTTAATTGAAGCGTGAAGTAAGTGAAGAGCAAAGAGTGATTTATAGCATGAAGCGTTTGATTATTTGAAGTGTGAGGTTATTTGCATGCAAACTTTATTGAGTGAAGTATATAAAGTTTTTTTTAAAAGTGGATATTTTTTGGTCGATGAGTATGTATTAAAAAGTTTTTTTTAAGGAAAGTTTTTTTTAAGAAATTTAAAATTATTTTTAAGAGCTTTTTATATGAGAGCCTTTTTTTATAAATGAGCATGAGAGCATGAGTTTATATGCATGTGAGGCGGTGTTATGATTTAAAGGTGGATGCATGGATGATTTAAGCTGAGTACAGAGATAGAGTTGGATTAGTGGATCCGAAGGCAGAGCGACAGACTGCTCAGGATAGGAGAAAATTTGACAGAAAATTGCATATCCTTGGTGATTCACTTGCAAAGAATATCTTGCAGCGATGGAGAATCTGCTGGCCGAGACCTCCCTCAACAAAGACAACAAGTTAGATGGCTTAAATTTCATTAACTAGAAATTCAAGATGCAGACGCTCATAGAAGGTTATGGTGTCTGGAACATTGCGAATGGAACTGAACTAAAACCTGATGCGGCTGCAGGTGCGATAGCAGCACAGATCCAATATTGGGAGAAGTGCAAAAACAAGGCAAAGGTATTGTTGTGCATGTCAATTAAAGATAGCATAATTCCACATATTAGAGAAGCTACAACTTATGCTGCAACATGGACAGCGCTAAAATCATTGTATGAAACTAGCAACACAAATCACATTTTGTTTCTGAAAACTAAATTGCTAATCATTAAAATGGATGGAAATGAATCTGTTAGTTCATTTTTGGGTCGTATTAAAGAGGTGAAAGACAAGCCAGTAAATATAGGGGAAATTGTTTCCAACACTGACCTAGTCACTATTACCTTAAATGGTATGCTAGAAGATTATCATATTTTCATAATAGGTCTCGCAGCAAGTGAGAAACCTCCCATGTTTGAAGAACTGACAGGTATTTTTCTACAAGAGGAAGAGAGGCGTGGGAATATGAAGCCTTAGAATAAATATTTGGCACTGTGGTCAAATAAGAGATCTGGGAGAGGGAGATCAGGAGAAAGACGCAGAGGAGGCAGTTCATGGAAAAGAGGCAGTTCATCGTAGAGAAGACAATATCCAAATCAAGGTATGCAATCTGACAGGAATGATTCAAAGAGTTGTTTTTATTGTGGTCTACCTAGACATATTGTTAAAGACTTCCATACGAAGAAGAACGATGAGGCTAGGAATAAACCTAGAACACATTCAGGTCATTATGCAAAAAAATCATCAAATCATGATCTTAGATTATTTATTGCTAGTGATGATATTGATGAACCCCCAAATTTTGAATCACGGGATCTTAGGTTGTTTGTGTCTAACGCTGCTTTATCTGCTAAAACAGATGAGTCTGATGCTTGGTTTGTGGATTCCAGAGCATCAGTACATATGACTTGTAATAAAAATTGGTATGCTAATTTTAAAGAAACACATAATCGTGCCAACATATATCTTGGTGATGACCGTGCTCATCAGATCAAGGGATATGGAGACATTTGATCCGGATTTATGTAGGAACACAATGAAATACAGAAATACACATAAATGTAGAGATGCAGTGGAAATAAGACTTCATTTCATTAATAACAAATGACTAAAATATGCTTACAGACAGAATGGAAATAAACTAGCTAGGGCGCTGGTAGCTTATCTCTGAGAAGAGATGTGGCTGCTACTCACATCCGTGAGAAGATGATTACAATGAGGCTCTAGAGGCCTTTTTACAATAGATGAGAATGCCAAAATTCATAGACATCCAAAAACCTAACCCTAGGAGATGAAGCGCCAAAAGTCATGTGGGCCCCGTTTGGGTAAGTTGGGACATCAACTTCCCGGGGTCGTAACTTTTGCATACGATCTCCGTTTTAGGCGTGTGATAGCTCGTTGGAAAGGTATCATTGAGGAGATTCATTTTGGGGGTTCAATCATGCCTTTGGGCATCATCAAGAACCTCGATCTCAAAAAACCTTCATTTAGGCCCTCAAAATGGCCCTGGAAGTTAAAACCTGCTAAAAATAGTAAATTGTCAAAATTGCCAGAAAACTGTTTTGAGCCAATCGGAAAAGGTGGGTGGCCACCGATATCCACCTGGATCAATCCTCCATCCTTAGGAAGAAATGGTCCCCATTGCGTTGAGTTCCTCCATGAGATGAGGAAAATTCTGCTAAACTTGGTCCCTGGTGAGCCATTTGCCTTGGTGAAGGAGTTGGCCTGCTTTGACAACTCGATATAGCGGTATCCTTTGTTTTCGGGTGTGATTGATCTGTGTATCCATGATCTGATCAGTTCTGGCTTGTTCCATGTAGTATAGATTTAACTATGTTGGTGTGAGTTGTTCTGCCATGTCGGATGTGTCTAGTAGAGGTGGAAAGTAGGGCCGAAGGCAGTCCACATTGAAGACTGGGTGCAGACCAAGGAATGGTGGAATGCTGAGCTCAAAGGCATTTTCCCCTACAGCCTTGATGAGGGTGTACATCCCATAGCAAAGTGGACGAAGCTTGCAATGGGGTCTAGCGAGGCGCTCTTTTTGCAAATGTAGCCACACTTTGTCGCCCACTTGGAAGTTGTGTGGCACCCGATGTTGATCATGTTGTTTCCTGTACTTAGCATTGGCTCTGTCCAAGATGTCATGAACCTGTTGGCAGATGTGTTGAATGTGCTCAATGAAGTTGTTTTCCTTATCCGCCTCAGACTGGACATGAGATGAATCTTTCTGAGTAGCTACAAATGGCATGGCTATGTCAATGGGACATAGTGGCTGGAATCCCAAGCCAACTTGAAAGGGGCTGTGGCTAGTTGAGCTATGGAGAGCTCGGTTGTAGTTGTGTTGTACATAAGGGAGGCTCTCATCCCATGTGCGTGGATGCTTTGAATTGTACATGCGCAGAATGTGTACGATCATCCGGTTGACGACCTTTGTCTGGCCATCAGTTTGCGGATGGAAAGTTGTGGACTTGGTGAGCTTGGTGTCCAACATCGACCAGAGGCTGGACCAAAATGTACTGAGGAACCTACTGTCCCGATCTGAGATGATAGACTATGGGTTCCCAAAGTGTACCCACACTCGTTCAAAGAAGAGTTTAACAGTGGCTTCTGCTGTGATATTCTTCTTGCAGGCCATCATAATGGCCATCTTTGAGAATCGCTCGACGACCACAAAAACACAGTCATTGCCATGCTTAGTAGAAGGAAGGCCCGACATGTAATCCATAGAGATGGATTCCCAAGGTCAACTGGGGGTAGGAAGCGGAGTATAGAGGCCTTGCTTCTTGATGGTTGGTTTGGCAATGGCGCAAGCAGTGTAGGACTTGATGTACTTCTTGACATCTTGTCGAAGGTTCGACCACGGTTTTCTCGACCCCGAAATGCCCAGCGACTCGACTGTAGTGCGCCTCCCAAATCATCTTGGCACGCTCGCTTGAAGGAACACAAAGGTGTCCCAAGTGACAAAGCTAGGAATCCTGGAGGTGAAAATTGGGAACTTTCTTACCCTCCAAGAGTGTATTGTATGTGTGGCCGAATTCTGGATCACTTGTGTAGAGAAGCGGCCAATCAGAAGTCTC
>ML801220.1:1138-21771 GCA_009831015.1 Picea engelmannii | reverse complement strand
TGACTGAAATATGCTTACAGACAGAATGGAAATAAACTAGCTAGGGCGCTGGTAGCTTATCTCTGAGAAGAGATGTGGCTACTACTCGCATCCGTGAGAAGATGATTACAATGAGGCTCTAGAGGCCTTTTTACAATAGATGATAATGCCAAAATTCATAGACATCCAAAAACCTAACCCTAGGAGATGAAGCACCAAAACTCATGTGGGCCCCGTTTGGGTAAGTTGGGACATCAACTTCCCGGGGTCGTAACTTTTGCATACGATCTCCGTTTTAGGCGTGTGATAGCTCGTTGGAAAGGTATCATTGAGGAGATTCATTTTGGGGGCTCAATTATGCTTTCAGATATCATTGAGAACCTCGATCTCAAAAAACCTTCATTTAGGCCCTCAAAATGGCCCCAGAAGTTAAAACCTGCTAAAAATAGTAAATTACCAAAATTGCCAGAAAACTGTTTTGAGCCAGTCGGAAAAGGTGGGTGGCCACCGATATCCACCTGGATCAACATTCCTGTGACATTGCTGAATGGTACTGTTCGTCACATTCGTAATGTAATGTATGTGCTAGGAATAAATAAAAATTTGATATTTGTGTCCACCATTACAGATTAGAACTTGAAGGTTGAATTCTTCAAGAATTATTGCATAGTGAAGGATCTACCGGACCACTTCCAAATTGTTGCAATGGGAGTTAGAGCAGAAGGCCTATACAAACTTGATGTTACCAAAAAAGCACATCACACACTGACTTTTGCAACTATGCCAACATAGATTCTTTGGCATCAAAGGTATGGACACATCAATCATCCTGATTTATTGTTATTACAGAATAAGAATATGGTTGAAGGACTTTCCATGTTAAAGAATGAAAAGGTTTCGTGGGATGGATGTGCATTAGGAAAGATGCACAGAGATGAATTCCCCTCTAATCCTGATAGGAAAAAGAGATATGTGTTAGATCTTGTGCATACTGATGTTTTTGGGCCTATGCAGAGTAGGTCTTTAGGAGGTGCATTTTATTTTCTGTTATTTATTGATGATTGCACGAGATACACATGGGTTTACCTCCTTAGATGAAAAAGTGATATTTTCAAGTACTTTAAGGAATTCGGAACCATGGTGGAAAAGCGGACAGGAAAATCCATCAAAATCCTCCATTCAGATCAAGGGGGAGAGTATAAATCAGGGGACTTCAACAAATATTTCAAAGAACATGGAATAGTACAGTAGTTTACAGTACCTCACACTCCACAGCAAAATGAAGTCGCTGAAAGGAAAAACAGAACTCTGGTAGAGTGTGCACGTAGTATGATGAAAGGTAAGAGTCTCTCAGATACATTTTGGGCTAAAGCCATAAATACTGTAGTTTATTTAAAGAATAGAATTCCAACAAGGTGTCTTGATGGAGTTACTCCTTTCGAGGCCTTGTATGGTTCCAAACCTGCAATTCATAATTTGAAAGTATTTGGGTGTAAGGATTTTTCTCATATTCCAAAGGAGAATAGGAGGAAATTGAATGTTAAAGCCATTAAATGTATTTTCGTTGGGTACTGTTCTGAATTTAAAGCATACAAACTGTTTGATCCTGCTACTCACAAAGTATTTGCAAGTAGAGATGTACTTTTCCATGAGGAGGAAGAAGAAAATCATGACGAAAATAGTCATGAGGAATGGCAGAGACTTCTTGATGAAGGAGTTAAAGAAGAGAAGCAACAACCACCACAATAGAATCCATCACCGCAATGACAGCAGCAGCAACAACAGTAGCAAGAAGGACTCAGTGATATGGACAATTCAAGCAGTCACAGTTCACCTAGAGGTGAAGACAGATATTCACAAAGTGGGAAGGAAGATAATCAGTTGAGAAGATCTTCACAACAAATTCGACTTCCTGAGAGGTATAAATACTATGCCCTAATGAGTAGCATTTCAAATGTCATTGAACCCATGAGTTTTGATGAAGCTAATGAACATGATGAATGAAAAAATGCAATGGAGGAAGAATATGAATCTATAATGAAAAAAAATACTTGGGAATTGACTGACTTGCCTAAACATAAGAGGCCCATTGGATGCAAATGGATATACAAACCCAAGTTTAAATCAGATGCTAATATAGATAAGTATAAGGCTAGACTAGTGGCAAAGAGGTATTCACAAAAAAAGGGTATTGACTATTCTAAAACATTTGCACCAGTAGCTAAATTGAATACTATCAGAATGTTAATTGCTTTATCTACAAAGTACCATTGGAAGCTACACCAGTTAGATGTTAAATTTGCATTTTTGAATGGTGAGTTAAAGGAAGAGGTTTACCTTACTCAACCTGAAGGGTTTGTGGAAAAGGGGCAAGAACACTTAGTGTGTAAGTTAAAGAAAGCATTATATGAACTAAAACAACCACCTAGGTCATGGTATGAGAAGATAGACTCTTTCTTTCTTCAATAGGGTTTTATGAGGAGCAAAAGTGATCCAAATCTGTATAAAAAATTTGATGAGCAGGGGTATATAGTATTGATTTTTTTATATGTTGATGATTTAATAATTATAGGGAATGCAGAGAAATTGATTGATGAAATCAAGGAACAATTGTCATAGGTATTTGAAATGAAAGATCTTAGTGAGTTATATTACTGCTTAGGTCTTGAAGTTCGGAGAAATGCAGGCCAAACTTTTGTTTGTCAGAGTAAGTATATCAGAGAAATACTTAAGAGATTTAAAATGGATCAGTGTAAGTCTTCTAGTGTTCCCATGCAACAGAATGTGAAACTTTCTTGTGATGATGGTTCGAAGGAGGTGAATGGCACTGTGTATAGACAGATGGTGGGTAGTTTGAATTATCTCACCACAACTAGACCTGATATTTCTTATTTTGTGAGTGTGTTAAGTCAGTTTATGGCGAAACCTCATGAAATCCATTAGAATGCAACAAAGGCAGTACTCATGTATCTAAAAGGAACACTTGATTATGGTATTAAATACACTGATGCATTTGATGTTGAGTTGACAGGTTATTCAGATTCTCATTGGGCTGGCAATCTGGATGATCGAAGATCAACCACTGGATATGCGTTTGGCACTGGATCCAGGGTTGTTTCATGGGGTAGTAAAAAGCAGCCTACTGTATATTTGTCTTCTACTGAAGTTGAATATAAAGCTTTGTGTGTAGCAACTTGTGAAGTTGTTTGGTTAAGAAGACTTCTTCAAGATGTTGGACAAGAACAACAAGAACCTACTATGATCAAATGTGATAATCAAAGTTCAATCAATATTGCGAAGAAAATGGGAAGCACGAAGACAAATTCAATGAAAGGTGCCAACAAATATACCTAAATTGATATTCCTTTGTACTTACAATCTCCAACTCCTCTACAAATATCAAATGAAAAAGGTAAAGAGACTAATATGTAGTGAAGTAGAATTTATCCAGGACTGTGATACATATTATAATACTTGTAGTGAATGATAGATTAGTATTTCTTTATGTATATGTTGTTTGCTATTGTCGATTGTCCTAGTTTGAGAAATTTATATACTTATCACATCATATCCAAAAAAAAAAAAAAAAAAATCTATTATCGAAGAACATTTTTCTACACCAACAACCTTACATGATGATTTCAACATGAGGAGAGATATAACCTCACTATACCATAAGTTGGATCTTTTATAGCGCCTAAAACAATGTCGTAATATTTGAGAGAAACAATTTTGAGTCCGGAAGAGTAGGTTTCGGTCCATCAATGGTCGATATGAGTTTTTCATTAAATTCAGTTGTGGCCTCGTTCACTTCCTCTGCACATCATTCTTCTACTACTTTGATTTGCAACGTTTTTTCAAAGGGTAGACAGCCTAATAGAGGTAGGTTTATTACCCCATTCCTACGCACATCCAAGCTGTACAGCTCCTGCCAGAATAATTTCATTTAAAATATATTGAATATTTGTTGATAATTTTTTAGGTTACATAGAGTTGCGTGAAAATATTCAAACCTCCATATATGTAGACAATGTGTGAAATAGAACATATATGTATTGGGAAACAGTAAAGTGTGAAAGACGAATTGGTTCCAAAAAATAATTTGCAATGAAGTCGTTGGTGCCAATGTTGATAAATGTCACTATTGTATTCAACATCATGACAACATTCTCTATACCTCCCATCAAAGTGGCCAGGCGTCTACGATATTCCTTGAAATATTCGACTTCTTTCCAAAATGAAATGATCGACTGCCCAATTCAGATCGTCTAGTGTTAATTAGTCAATTTCGACATCTAGTATTATTTGCTAAAATTAATAGCAGATCTAATTATATGATGAATATGGATTGTTTGAATGACTACTCTATCTAATCTAATCTACTCTACTTTACTAGATTTAACAGTCAATCCAAAAAAATGATTAGAATACGGAGAAATCTTCTACAAATATGCAAAACATGGACCTCAAATATTAGTGTAGATCATTTCATTGATGTAGAGTATAAGAGTGAATGTATATAGAGGACGGGTAGTCATTATTTACCAAAGTGGTAGTGCAACCATCCTATTTTGATATTTGACAAAGAAATACTCTTTAAATGATCATACATGTGATCCAGGTGGATATTGGTGGCCACCCACCTATTCCAACTGGTTCCTCGGTTCCATTTTTGTTCAATACGTTCTTCTATACTTCTTTGTAATTTTGGGTTCTAAACTTTTGGGGGCAGAGGAAGCCCCACAAATACTTCAGGTGGATATGGGGGGCCTCTCACCTAATCCAACTGGCTTATTTTGTATGTTTTCATGCCATCACATCTTGTTGTACTTCCAGGGCCATTTTGGGGCCATAAACATTGTTTTTTTGGCTCACCATAGTCAAATTGTAGACAGAGTCAGAGTTTGACAACAAAATGTGTATTTCTCTGAAATACCTTTCCAACAGGCTATCACGCACCTAAAATGGAGGTCGTATGCAAAAGTTACGACCCCGCAAAGTTGAGATACCAAATTACACCAACTTACCCATAGGGCCCACATGACTTTTGGCGTTTCACCTTCTAGGGTTAGGTTTTTTGATGTCTAGAGTTTTGGCATTCATGATTAATATCAAAAAGGCCTCTGGAGCCTCATTGTAATCCATTCTACTCAGATAGATGTGTGTAGCAGGCACATCTCTTCTCAGAGATAGCTACCACCATTTGAGCAAGTGTTTCACTTCTACGGTTTTACAGTTTTAGCTTAATTCATTTTTTAATAGAAGATATTTCTCACTCGATATTTGTGTTATTCTTCATATCTCTATGTTTATTGTATTCAGACTGTTAATCAGTTCGTTCCGCTCCTAAATCTGGATCACTAGTATCAAAGCGGTCTCCTCTTCATTTATTTTTCTTCGTGCATGTCCCCGACAAGATCTAGGTGCAAGAAGTTGGACTCGAACCAATCAAGCCATTACAATATTGGCCATGTTGAGCCCGAAAACAACCCATGGGGGATGAAAAGAAAAATGATGGAGTAGGAGATCCTATTAAAATTTTGCTCGAGGAATCTCTCACGCAACAAAGAAATGAAATGATGGGCATATTTGCGCAGATCCTTCGACGGCTACCCATAGGAGAAACATCTTCATCAAGCGGCCATGCAACCCCTTCAAGGTACAGGTAAATTTTGATATTCCATTATTTGAAGGAATGATAGATGTGTATGCTATAGAGAAATGGTTGAATCTTCTCGAAGGATATTTTTCGGTCCACAATTTTTTCTATAGGGAAAATATCACTTTTGCACTCCTCAAGGTCATTCCCCATGTTAAAGACTGGTGAGATACTTACTTTGAGCAAAGGGTCGTGGAGGAATCTACAATGTTTGTGGCAGCCCCTACATGGGATTCCTTCCGAGACGCCATTAAATAACAGTACTACCCTATTGGAAGCTACAAGGACCAGTACACCATATGGACCACCCTACATCAAGAAAGGGACCAGACAGTACCAGATTTCAACAATATTTTTCATACCCTACGCACCAAATTGGGTATCAAAGACTTTGAGCATTATCTGGTGCTCAAATATGATGGATGTTTTCATAGATACATTCAAACAGAAATGGAGTTCCTAGACATCTCCTCATTGGGCATGGCTTATAGATACGTTGTCAAGATCGAGCAAAAATTTAAGAAGAAATAATGAGAGTTTGGATATGCAAACCCCTCACAGCCGAAGTAGGGAAAAGGCATCCCCAACCCACACAGAAAGGTACCAAGTTGAGATTTATGCCCTTAGGAAAACCAGTCCAAGCCACAACACAAGAATGGAAATGAGAAGATGAAGAAGGGCACGAGAAAATGGCGTGAGTACCATAAAATTCCTTGGCACAACACTGAAGAATGTCTCTCCAACTAGTCCCTCGTGGTTGAGCTGAAGGCTTCCATGTCAGAGGCTGATTCTGATTCTGAGTCAAATCTTGAAGGAGGGAAACAGATTATCGATGTTGAACCCAGTGTCAATGTCACTACCACCAAAGTTCGGCCAAGTGAACCGAAATAACCATAGGAAGGGGAACGCCTCCTTCACTTGCAGATGTGGGTCAAGGGGGCTCTGATTCATTTCATTGTTGACAGGGGTAGTCTGAAGAACCTGATTTCAGCAGAGATCTTCAAGCGGCTGGACCTGTGAACTACACTGCACCCGCAACCCTACACCATCAGCTGGCTTCGTAAAGGAAGAGATCTTCGTGTTAGCCAACAGTGTTTTCTGCCCTACAACATCAAGCCTTTCAAATATGAGGTACTGTGTGATATTGATCCCCTTGAAGTTTGTGATGTTCTTTTAGGAAAACCATATTTTTGGAAGTGTCATGTTGTGTATGAGTCTAGACCCCACAATGTTATTATTTCTTTGGGTAGACAATTGTACAGGATCTCAGAGGTAGCCCCGCCTATTGATATTTATTTAATCTCTTCTAAGCAATGCAATCAGTTCATTTCATAGACCGGGAAGTTTGTCTTCTTTGTGATCTGTGCTCATAGTAAGAAGAAGGTTTTCACCACATCCGTGACCTCTACACAATGCCTCTCTTTGCAGTAGAATCAAGTGGACATGATCATGGAAGAATACAAAGACATTTCTGCCTCATCTACAGGGGTATTGACACACTACCAAGTCAAGCATCCAATTGATCTAACCCCCGATGTGCCTCTACCTAATGGACCAGTCTATCAGTGCTCACTGATGGAGAATGACGAAATCAGGTGTCAAATCCAAGAGCTTCTTCAAAATGGGCACATCGGGCCCATCTCCTCCCCTTGCAGAAGCCCAATTGTACTGGTGCAGAAGAAGGACAGGACTTGGCGACTCTGCATTGATTACAGATCCTTAAACAAAATCACAGTCAGGAACTACTACCCCATTCCCAGGATTGATGATCTTCTTGACCAACTCAAGGGGGAAAAGTTCTTCAACAAGATTGACCTAAATTTTGGCTACGACCAGTTTCCCATCGAACGAACTGATGTATGGAAGACAACCTTCAAGTCTAAGGAAGGTCTCTATGAATGGCTAGTCATGCCCTTTGGCCTAACAAACGAACCAACCACTTTCATGAGGTTGATGGATGATGTATTGAGACCCTTCACCAAATACTTTGTGGTAGTATATTTGGATGGCATCCTCATATTCAACAGAATGTGGGAGGAGCACATGCGTAATATTCAACATGTTTTGAATACTCTGCGACAGCACAAGATTTATGCCAACTTGGAAAAATGCTCTTTTGGCATGAAAATGGTCTAATAATTGGGCTACGTTATTGATGAGCAGGGGATACATGTTGATCCAGCTAAGATCCAAGTCATCTGTGACTAGCCAGTCCCAACCACACTGACCAAGCTTCGGATCTTTTTGGGACTAGCCAATTTCTATCAACGATTCGTGTTGGGATTCTCCCATATTGCATGGTCCCTCAACCAGTGACCAAGGGAGGTGGTAGGTCCAATTTTATGTGGGGGAAGGAGATACAATGAGCATTATATGATCTGAATCATCGCTTGTGCTCAGCTCCAACACTCTCCTTTCTTGATATACAACAACCATTCGAGATTGAGACTAATGCATCTGACTATGTTGTGGGTGTAGTTCTCACTCAACATGGGCATCCGATGGAATACCATATTGAGACACTCTCTGATACTGTCCGAAAATACCACACCTATGAAAATGAAATGTATTCCATTGTACAAGCATGTTGTCAATGGAGACATTAGATTCTGGGGAAAGAGATGATTATACACACTGATCACAAGCCTCTATAGTTCATACATACACAAGAGAAATTGTAGAACTATCACCATCAGAAGTGGTCCACCTACCTGCAACAGTTCCATCTCAACATCAAGTATAAGACATGTATCTCCAATCGTGTTTCTCACTGCCTCAGTCGGCCTCTTGTGGTTGCACTCTCCACTGTGATCCATTCCTGTGAACATGAAGCATCTGAGTGGCCCCAACTTTATTAGCAAGATCTGGACTTCGCCACAACATATCATCTCTTGGGTATAGGCACAACTATCACTGATTTTCACATTCAAGATGAACTCTTATGCCACCTAGGCCATCTATGTGTTCCTATAAGCGAGCATGAAAAGATGATTTGGGAAGCCCACTATAGTTAGGTGGCAGGACATTTTGGCGTAGAGAAAATTGTGGTCATTCTTCAAAAACATTTTTATTGGCCAAAACTTCGACAGGACGTCAGCAAGTACATCAGATCTTGCACTATATATGCCATTTCCAAGCCAGCTATCAAGAAGCAAGGCTTACAAAAACCTCTTCCTATTCCCAAGAAGCCTTGGGAATCCATCTCAATGGATTAGATGTCTTCCTTGTTGTCCACCAAGCAAGGAAATGACTGCGTTTTCGTGTTCGTTGATCAGTTTTCGAATATGGCCATCCTCACAGCCTGTAAGAAGAATGTCACAACGATAGATATTGCCAAGCTCTTCTTCGAACAAGTGTGGGTCTACTTTGGGATAGCATATACCATCATCTTCGATCAAGACAACAGGTTCCTCAACACCTTTTGGCCATGTCTCTGGTCTCTGTTGGACACCAAGCTCACAAAATCCATTGCTTTCCACCCCCAAACCAATGGCCAAACAAAGGTCATCAATCAGATGATTGTGCACATCCTGTGCATGTACAATTCTAAGAATCCACGTACATGGGATGAGAGTATCCCATATGTCCAACACAGTTACAACAAGGCTCTCCATATTTCTACCATCCATAGCCCATTTCAGGTGGGTTTGGGATTCCAACCCTTGGGACCCATTGATGTTTCACTTCCTCTTGCCACCGCACAGACAAAATCTTCCCCTGATCAGTTTGCAATCGATAAAGCCACCAGATTCATTGAGTGGATTCAACACATCCACCAACAGGTCCAGGAAATTTTGTAGAAATCCAATGCTAAGTACAAGCAGCGCCATGATCAACAAAGGGTACCACACTAGTTTCAGGTCGGCGACAAAGTCTAGTTACATTTGCAGAAGGAGCATCTCATTGGGCCCCATCGGAATCTTTTCCCACTTCGTTATGGGCCTTACACTATCACCAAGGATGTGGGTAGCAATTCTTTTGAGCTCAACACTCCACCCTTCCTTGGTGTGCATCAAGTATTCAATGTGTACCTCCTTTGACCATACTTTCCACCATTATTGGACACCTCCAAGATCGTCGAACAACTGACGCCAATAGAGCTCAACCTTGACTGCATGGAACAAGCATCCATTGACCAGATAGTGGACACACAGGTCAAGGGAATTCACCAGCAACAGATCCAACTTTATCGGGTTGTCTAGGCAGGGCAACTCCTACACCAAGGCAAGTGGCTCACCCGGGGCCAAATCTAGAAACATTTCCCTCACCTGATGAGGGAACTCAACACAATGGAGACCATGGCTTCCTAAGGGGGGAGGATTGATCCAAGTGGATATTGGTGGCCACCCACCTATTCCAACTAGCTCTTCGTGTCTGTTTTTGTTCAGCACGTTCTTCTGTACTACTTTGTAATTTGGGTTCTACACTTCTGGGGCTGGCTAAAGCCCCACACATCCTCCAGGTAGATATGGGTGGCCTCTCGCCTAATCCAACTAGCTTATTTTGTATGTTTTCATGTCAACACATCTTTTTGTACTTCGAGGGCCGTTTTTGGGCCCTAAACGTTGTTTTTTTGGCTCACCACAGTCAAATTGAAGACAAAGTTAGAGTTTGACAACAGAATGTGTATTTCTTAGAAATACCTTTCCAATGGGCTATCACGCTCCTAAAACAGAGGTCGTATGCAAAAGTTACAATCCTGGGAAGTTGAGATACCAAATTATACCAACTTACCCATAGGGCCCACATGAATTTTGGCGTTTCACCTTGTAGGGTTACGTTTTTGGATGTCTAGGATTTTAGAATTCACAAGTAATATCAAAAAGGCCTCTGGAGCCTCATTGTAATCCATTTTTCTTAGACGGATGTGCGTAGCAGGCACATCTCTTCTCAGAGATAGCTACCACCATTCGAGCAAGTGTTTTAGTTCTGCAGTTTTACAGTTTCAGCCTATTTCATTGTTTAATAGAAGATATTGTTCACTCGATATTTGTGTTATTCTTCATATCTTTATGTTTATTGTATTAAGTATGTTAATCAATTCATTCTGCTCCTAAATCCGGATCAACACGCTTCCAGGAATTCTTGCAATATCCTTCCACTTCCACGAGGATGAGGTTGAGTTTGAGGTCAATAGATAGTTGCAGTCATTCTCAAACTCCCATATAACTATTTTCCCCACAACTTGCAGAGGCACAAGTACCTGAGACTTGTAATTAAGCAGGTTAGTACGTAGCTGGTAAGGTTTCAATAAGGGTCCTGGTGATAGGTAGTGTTAATGGGAGTGGGTAGCCTCAATGGTGCATACCCATGCAAGTACCGTGACAGATCAGAGCCATCCTGGAAGATGGCCATAAATTCCACCCACAAATGTCTTCCTTTTTCAGTGAAACGTGTTTAAAGTGTGTTAATTGTAATGTTTTTAAAATTGATATAAAAATATTTGTTTTTTTTTCACTTTGTTTAAAGCTTTTATAACATTCTAAATTCCAATTTATCCTTGGTGTTAGCCGAGTGATTGATAAAAATATTAATTATTGTCGAGTAAGCGGTAATACACAGTACATGAGCGACATTAACTAGCTTATATTATACAACTTCTATGCATGGATAAATTTAGATTTTCCCAAATTGTGAGGCATATGGAAACACCTCCATTAGATATTGAAAGTAAAATATCAATATCTGTTATTTTTTCTTGGAATGTTAGTTTATTTTAGAGGAAAATGAACAAGATCAGTTCAATCTTATTTTTAGTTTATTAAATATGGGAATCCCAGAGGCTTGAGTACAATCTTGTTGAAGCTCATCTTATTATCTAAAATGTAAGTCTTTAACCTGGAAATCATAAAGTTGGATACTGTGCAATTAATTTATCATCGTCAAAGAGCCCCATAAAACATTCTACAGTGGAAACATCACCCCATTTGGAATTTCTCTTCACATCAATGTTTTTTAAAGAACATTAATGCACCTATTTGTGAAGCCCCACCTTTAAATAATAAAAACTCTCAAACTTGTTATCAAATCTAATTTATTTAATAGTGTTTATAAAAGTTGAAGGAACTTTATTTCAATCATATCTAATGATCTCATTCAATATCATAGACTCTTATTTGATTATACTTTCATACATGTGGAACATAAGTTAATGATCGTGATAGTTTGCTAGCATACTAGAGCATAGTGCTTCCCTAATGTATTTATGCGATGTTGGTCATTTACACCTCAACATTCAATTTTACATCACCAATAACATATACATCGATCCAATCTTCTGATTTCTATATTTAGGTTTGATAAAATCAATATAACATGAATTATCTAATGGCGTACCTTTAAACCATTTTTCTCTCTGCATAGGAATATCCATCACAGCTGATATGGTTTCCTCTGACACTTGAAAAGTGATCCCTGCAATAGTTGCACTGACACCAGTAAAGTTAAGGGAAAACTACTTGGTTAGCTACACATTATACCCTTGAATCTTTTCACAGAATCTTATGCATCTGACTTGTTCAAAGGACACTCTGATCGTCGGGTCTACGTTTAATAACTTAAATCATGTGGTTCAAACCTCACGACTTTCCCGCTTCTTTCATTCTTTCTTTTACTTTGAGAAGTTGTCATGATGTTGATATATGTCAATTTCAAGTGCGCGACAATAGATTATAATAGCCTCTCTATGCAACGAATGAGAATAGTAACTTTTGTATGGTGCACAAGAAAAAGGTAGCAACAATAAACTTTTCACAAAAAACAAATCAACAACATAAAATTCAGTGCAGCGGAAAACTCGGCGCAGTAGTAAACAACAACGGAAAAAATTGGCTCAGCGGAAAACTCAACACAGCAGTAAACAACAACAAAAAACTTCGGCGCAACAATAAATGGCAACGTAAAACTTCAACACATGAGTAGGTAATAAGAATTTAGTTCAGAAGAAAGAAGGTTGACTGTGTGAAAAAAAAACTCTCTCCAGAAGATAGTTTGCAATGGGATCCAAGGAAATCTCTTGAACAATGATTGAAAGCAATGGAGGATGCGGAACAAAAATGGAGTATCAAATTTACGTAGCAACCGGGAGAACATAGTATTTACATAGCAAAGGGCTTTGGAGCTTACTAGAAAAGATATGAATGACACACAAGTCTCAAAGGTGATGGATAAACATGAAAGTTGACCAATAATTATGCTTGAATGGATAAGGAATGAAATCATGAAAAGGGACGAAAAATCCATAGCGACAAGATGCTTTAAGGCAAGTTAAATATTTGCACAACAAACTTGCGCGGCAATTACTCCTTTGAAGTTTGAAATTTACAAATGATATGGAGTGCCATGGTTATTCACTTTTCTAACTTCATGATTAGGTAATGATGACCTATAATATCTTTTGACATGACATTCATACTAAACACTTGATTCGACCTTGGTACATAATTTCCATTTTTTCAACATGACTCGAGACTTAGGAAGGTAGACCTTTACAACTTAAACATGATGAGCCTTACATTCTTTTAACCAACTTATGGTTAAACCCCTTACCTGAAATTTCAAACCTTTATTTATTTGATCACTGAACTCATAAACTTTGACACACTAACTATGGCTCATCTAGGAAAGTCTTTATTTTTTCCAAGATCAAGACATGACTTTGAATTGTTTTTGGACAAACCTCTAACTCTAACTACAAAAATCATGGTGCTAACAACTGGCTCCAATGGGGATGCTATCCTCTCAGTGAGGTAGCAAGGAAAAGTAGATAAATTGCTTGACCATTGGGCTTTATTTGACTCAAAGACTCTAAACTAACAAAAAAACTCATTTACAAGACTCTCTTGATACAACTTTGACTAAACTCGGCATAAACTTAGGTCCTTCACTTCGAGATTCAATTTTCTGTCGATTATTGAGTTGAAATGCTTCATCTGAAAATAAAATGGTTATTTACAATGACATGGAGAGATTGAATGTTTTTTTAAACAAGATAGTGTTTGAGAAACATGCCCTTCACATGTCCTCCACCAATGAGATATCCATTAAGCTCCTGCAACAAATATGCATTGTTCCCATGGTATGAAACAATCTTGAATGGTCCCAGCCAAAGATGATCAAACTTCCCATGTTTTCCTTTGTCTTCATTCCTTTCATCCCACTTCAGTACCAAATCATCCACCTTGAAATCATCTTCCTTAGTATGCATGTCAAAAGATCTTTTCATTTTATATTGGTGTAGTTGTGAGTTGTTGAAGACATGTTCTCTCATTAGCTACAAATGGATTAATTGGTTTATCCTCCTTAGAGAATCATTTGGTTCATCTTCCTGTTCTTGCAACAATCTCATTACTGGCAGTCCTAATGAGGTAGGGAAAACCGCCTCTGTACCATATACAATTTGAAAGTGTGATGTAGAAATAGACCTTTTAGTGGTGATCCTATCAGCCCATAACGCATAGATAAGATTTTTGTGCCAAGCTTTCTTATTTTCCTGCAGAAGATTCTTAATAATTATGGTCAAGCTTTTGTTGGATGACTCAGCCAACCCATTACCTTGTGGGTAGTAATTTTTGGAATGACCAAGAGGTATATTATAGTCACTGCAAAATTTCTCCATTCTCTTGGACTTGAATGTTGCTTCAATGTCCATAATGATCTTGCCTAGACAACCAAATATAGACAAAATATTTCTTTCTAAAAATTGAATGATAACAATATCAATAGCTTGCCTTGTGGGGACTACTTCAATCCATTTGGTGAAGTAGTATGTGGCTGTCAGTATCCACCTATGCTCAACTGAGGATTGCAGATAAATTTCACCTATAAAATCAAGGCCCCATTGAATGAATGGTGCTTCAACAGAGATAGGCTTTAAAGGTAAAGGTTGAGGCTTTCTTTTTCCATCAAAAATATGGCATTCATGGTAGCTGGAAACTTCCTTGTGTACATCAGAAAAAATACTAGGTCAATAGAACCCTACCTTCAGTATTTTGTGCACAATGATATTCCAATAATGATTCCCCCCATAGTCACCTTTTTGAAACTCTTTGATATATTTTTTCACTTCTTCCTCCAACAAACAATTTAGCAAAATCCCATCTGGATCTTTCCAATACAAAGAATGGTCCAGAATGCAAAACTTTGTTTCTTTCAACTTCAAAAATATGGATTTGATTTTGCTTAACTCAGGAGTAGCTTGTAAATTTTTTAGTACACATATAATATCAGCATACCAAAGAGAATCAAGGAAGCTTTGCGATACATGTGGGAGTGTTTCTTCTTCTGAATTTTTTGATAAGTCAACAATGAAATTGATTCCCAAGACATCACAATTGGACTGCACCATCAACTTTGCAAGTCCCTGACCTTTAATCAACAATGTAGGTTTGATCTTGAGGTTATACTCCAATATTACTACTATCCATTTGCCCCTTCTCCCTTCAGGATCAGGCTAATCCAAATATCTTTTACATAATTGCTAGGCACATAAGCAATGACATGGGAATGTAAGATATAAGTTCTAAATTCCTTAAGGGCCTTCACCAAGGCATATTCCTGTTTTTCCATGATGTCATACTTTTGTGGGGAGTCTCTCAATGTCCTTCTATAATAGGCTATGGGTATTTCAAAGTTTTGTTCATCTTTTTGCAAAACAACACCAACAATGGTGTGTTCTAAAGCAAAAGAAAACAAGATAAAATATTTTGCAAAATTCGAGTTGGACAACACTAGAGATTTGGTCAGTGCCACTTTAATATCTTCAAAATACTTCCTAGATTCAAGAGTCCATTTTATTTCATTTCCTTTCTTGAGCATATTTGTGATATACTTTATGATCTCAACCAAGTTAGGAATAAACCTTCTCAAAAAAATTACTTTTCCTAGGAAAGACTGTACCTCCTTCTTCCTCCTAGGTGTGCCAATCTTCAGAATTTCTTCCACTCTGCTGGGGTCTATCTTCATCCCTTCCTTTGAAATGATGTGTCCAAGCGATTTTCCTTCTTGCATTCCAAAATTTGACTTTTTTGGATTCAATGAGATGCCAAACTTTCTACATTTCTGGAAAACCCTTCTTAGATGTTTGAGATGTTGATCATCAAAATCTGAAAATACAGTGATATCATCTAAGTAAATAACAATAAACTTATCTTTTTCATCGGCAAAGTCTATGTCCATGGCCCTTTGGAAAGTTTCTCCTGCATTCATAAGCCCAAAAGACATTTTTGCATACATGAAGGTGCCCCAAGGTGTTGTAAAAGTTGTCTTCTCTTGGTCATACAGATGCACCATAATCTGGTTGTATCCTGAGAAACCATCAAGCATTGATATCTTCTGAGATCCAACCACCTTCTGTAGGATGTAATCCATCTTAGGAAGTGGATAATTTTCTTTGAGAGACACCCTGTTTAGATTCTGAAAAATTACACATAACCCAATCTCACCATGTTTCTTCATGACAGGCACTAGGCTAGCCACCCACTTGGAAAATCTTGAGGACGGTATAATTTTGGCATCAAACAACTTCCTTACTTCCTTTTCAATCAATGACAACAACAGAGTATTTATTCTTCTCAACTTTTGCTTGAAGGGTTTATGATCATCCTTGATTGGAATTACATGTTGAATTACCTTAATATCATAGACCTTTAAATATCCATAACTCCATGCAAAGACATCAAGGAAATCCTTCATTAGGATGATATACCTTTTTTTAATTTCTGGACTGAGAGTTTTTGACAATTTGATGATCTTGGGATCCTTCTGAGTCCCAATGTTGCAATCTTCTATGTCCTCATCATTTGCAGTGATTTTAGGATTTTTTCTTACATCGTTGTTGTAAAAAAGTTTTTCCAATGGGACCAAGCCTTTGGGAATAATGTTATTTTTGAGCTGCACTATATCTCTTCCAACAATATGATTCTGAAAAAGGTCATCATTGTTGAACACAGTTGCATCTTCATTCTCTTCACAAAAACACTCATCGTCAATATTTGAATTAGCAAATTCATCACTCATCTGAAGGAATCTTTCTACCTGTTTTTCATCTTCAATATTTGTCAATATTTAATGTTATGAGGTACTGTTGGCCTATGCTTGACTTCAATTTCATACATTTTGTTAGGAAAAATTGGAATTTTGAAAACCGAAGCTGAAGTAGCTAAAGCATATGCAATTTGATTTTGCCCCCTAGGAATCACTCACAAATTGTATTATGAAAACTCTTCAAGAAGATCAAGTACTAAATTCCTATATGCCCTCAATCTAGGATGCTTGGACTGATATACACCCTTTACCTGATTAATAACAAGCTCAGAATATCCATGTACAACTATCGTCCTAGTACCCAGTTCTTTTAAAGTCTTCAACCCGAAAATCAGTCCCTCATATTCATCCATATTATTGGTACAATCAAAAGAAAGATTGTAAGAAAAAAGTTTTGTACCCATCTTGGGAGGGTTAATCCACACACCAGCTCATGCTTCTTCTTGGTTAGCAGCTCCATCAAAGCTCATATTCCACATTTCATCCTCTGCACTGTTTTGTTGATTTGTAATTTCCTCTATTTGACGATCAATTTTTTCTTTGATGACCATGATCGTCGTTGGCTCCTCCTCTTCAAAACTCAAGTCATTATAGAAAATAGAGGAACCAACCTCGCTATCAATAGAGTAAATGGGATGATTGTTTGGTTGGGTTTTTCTACTAACCATGTACTTGAGCAACACTTCTCTGTACAATATCATTTCTTGGCAAAAAACAGGGATAGTAGCATATGACATATCCATTTGCAAAGTTACTTTCAAATTTGCAATCCAAGATCTAGATAGCAACATCCCATATTTAAGAGGGATGTCAGCAACCACCACATCCATGATTAGATTTTTTGATGGAATTTGAGACAATGATATAACCAGATATTTGATTAAACTCAATCATTTCACCTTCCTTGAGTCAAAAGAGAAAATATCCATGTAAGGTCTTGTAATATCTAGTCCCAACTCATCCATGACCACCTTGGGAATCAGATTATGTGATGCTCATGAATCTAACATGGCATTATGTAAAGTCATGTCATGAATTTTAAGATTAACATAGAAAGGAGGGACATCATCAACATCGCCGCTCTCCTCCACACGTGGGCCAAACAAGATAGTGCAGTGATCATCTTGTACATTCAAGGTGTCAGGGGTTTCTTCCATTTTGAGAATTTTAATGATATGATTTCTATATTCTCCATTCTTAATTAGTTCATTAAATGGAACATAAATTTTGATTTTATCCATTTCACTTTCAAAATTAAAAGGAGATGGGGGTTTTTCTACCTCTTTGATGACTGTTTCATTTCTTTCCTCAAGTATTTTCTTTGGAGGTTCTTCTTTGGATTTTCCTTTCTCCATTGCATCCTTTATTGAATTATCTTTCTTAGGTTGGCTTGAAGAAGGTGTATTTATCTGAAGTTCCCTTGTAGGATTTGCAAGCACCTTTTTGCTTCTAAGGTTATATTGTTTTTGAAGCTGCATAATATCATTTTGATATCCCTTTTTAAACTCTTTTGTTTCCAATGACAACATATCATCATTATCTTTCATAAACTTATCATTTGCATCCATAAATTGATCATGTTCTTCTTTAGTTAAGAACACATTTGTTTCTGTATCATCACAACAATGCATATTGTCTTCAATTGTTTGATCAAAATCTTCATTTACATAGTTGTTTTAGAAACAAATTTTTATTTGTTTACCACCTTGATTTCTCTGGTCTCTTTTCCTAATCTGTGGATTTGGATCTCTTCTAAAATTTTGATTTATGGGATGAAAATCAGTTTGGTCCCTGGTGGCAGCTCCAAGGAGATTCTTTCCATGAATTTTTCCATATTTTTCATCATCAAATCAAATTTCTCATCTGATGATTGAGAAGTCGAGGGTTGTGCTTCTCGTTGGACCTTCTTCACATCTCTGTTAGGATTATGTTTGATCTTCCTTGATGCCATCATATTTACCTCTACTTCAATTGTTGATCCAGATGGATCTCGGTGGCCATCCACCTTTTTCACTGAATCACCATTTTGAGCCTATGGTTTTGATAAACTATGATATTCACCCTTTTGATGGGGAATGGAATGTAATGTCATCTTCATTTGTTAATTATAGACATCATGTAATGATTTCTTAGTGGTTTTATGTACATTCCTACAACATAGCGTTAATGCACCGGATCCCATTAGAACTTTGAAGTTAAGCACACTCAAGCTAGAGTAGTCAGTCACCCATCCCAGTACTACTCTAGCCTGAGTGTGCGGAGTTCTAATGGGATTTGGTGCATTAACACTATGTTGTAGGCATGTACATAAAACCACTAGGAAATCATTACATGATGTCTATAATTAACAAATGAAGATGACATTACATTCCATTCCCTAGGCTCAAAATGGTAACAAACTTGGGTCCATTACCCAAACCTTTGTTCTACGGAAATTCGCTACCGGACTTTCTTCAAGGGTTGACATCAATGACAACCAACTTCATGTTTTGTAAAAGTGAAATAGAAGTCAGCATCTTTAATTCCACCATTAAATCATATTTTGTAATTAAAAAGTTGATTAAATCATCAATTCCAACAAAAAATCACCTTTTATAATTAAAAAGTTGATTAATTCATCGATTCCAATAAGAAGTCACCTATACACTTTTACAATCTAAATTTATAATTGATAAAAAAATTACAATTTTTTTATCAAATTTATTAAGAAATCCCAAACAACTTACTACATGAATCAATTATATTATCTTATCAATTTCATAACCAATCAAACAAAATGTTACAAAAGTAAAAACACCAACCAAAATTGACATGGCCAACAACCCCTCAAAACCTCGTGAATTGAAAATAAAATGAAAGTGAGACATCATCTAAACCTTTTACAAGCATTATGCGCATCATCAGATCTAAGCATTGGCAAACCATGATCAACAATAATGCGTGTGCCAACCCTTTAAGAAAACTTGGTGGATTGAAAAACTTGTGAAAGTCAAAGATTATGTAGATTTTATGCAAGCATCATATTATCACGAAATTTGAAATATAATGTAGTCTATATTATTTATTTATTTATTTATTTTTGTCTATTTGTTTTAGTTTTTTTTTTTTTAATTTTATTGAAAATTCAAAAGAATAAATAGAATTGTAAATGAGTGGTTGAGATGATATATTAAGCTATTTTAAAGTTAGTTATTTTATTTTATTTTATTGAAAATTCAAAAAAATAAATAGAATTGTAAATGAGTGGTTGACATGATATATTAAGTTATTCTAAAGTTTTTAAAAATGTTGAATGGATTAGTGTATTTAAAAACACCAATTACACCATGTAAATTTGAGATTTAGTGGATTTACTCACCAACAAATAAATAAAAAAACTTAAATATTTAGACTATTCACATTAAATATAATCCAAAAATACAATATATAATATATAATTGAATATATAAAATTAAGATTTGAAGAAATTTGGCATGATCTAAACTCTAAAGAAGAGTTATCAAATAAAGTGATTTAGATGCATTGAACATAAAAACCGGATATAAAAGCATAATATGTGATATAGATTGATCATGAAATTAACTATATAAATTTTAATTAAACATATTTATTAAAAATAATTATTGATTTCAATATGCACATTTTTTTTATATATAAAAGTACAAGCCCATTCTTTATTGTGATTATATGATCATAATTTTAAAGTGGAGAATGCAAATCAGGAAAAGAAAACAAACGTGATTGTTTAGTATCGTTTTATTTAATATAATAAATTACGCAAATTGAAGGAATACAAAGTACAATAAAATATTCTAAAATTATTTCTGAAATCATCTATTCACACAATGAACTAATAGTTATAGTAATTGACACTTCAATTTCCCATTAAGCGAATCTGATTCACAACTAACATTAAAACTTTGACTCCATCTTCTCTCAATGGTTGTATTTT
>ML801219.1:173429-184723 GCA_009831015.1 Picea engelmannii | reverse complement strand
TCACTAACTTATATGTTCAACAAATAGAAAATCAGTAAGCAGTAGCACCTCTCTGAAGCCGCGACTACCCTACACCAATTGTTTGATGGAAACGTAGAGAATCAGAATCCAGATATGTGATTTTGCCAGTGTGGTCGAGCCTCAGCGTCGAGCCGTGAGTGGGGTCCTCCTCTGTTGGAATGCTAACAAAATATGGTCACTGGTGCCTGGGCCGAACCTGGGAGTAACTCATTACCTAGCAGAAGAACGCCAAAGAGTAAAATACTAAAACCGTAAACCTTAATGCCAAAAGGGGAAATAAGAGGTAGCAGAAGTAAAAGCGTAAACCTCTGTTCCGTCAAGGGCCCAAAGGGGAAATTCAAATAACCACAAAGATGTAAACTGGGGAATGCATTTCAGATCCCATATAATTTATACCATGTGGGAGGGCCAAAAATTTCCATGTTCTTTGGAAATTGGGCAAAGGGAAGATTGTAGCTACCCACTGCCCATACCACAAAATCAGGGCGAAATTAAACCATAAACCCCGATTTTACCAAATGGTAGGGCGAAGAAGCTATAAAAAATTCTCATATTTCTAGAAATTTGGCTAATGGAAGCTTGTCCCTCTAAATTTCAGGGGCTAAATATAATTTTTTTTCCTCTATCCCACCTAAAAACATGGGCTAACTATGTACACGATTTTTCCCCTAAAATAAATTATGGGCTAATGATATAAGTTTAAAAAAATCACTCTAATACAAAAAATTCGCCCAATAAAAAATTGGAGGCCCCTTAATTTCGCCCATGAGCAAAATTTCGCCCCTAAAATCATCTATGACTCCTATCCTTGGTCTAATTTAGTTACAACCAATTCTGAATAATAAGATCTAAAATCCATTCTTGGGAATTTGTTGTCATCCAATTCTAACAATCTCCACCTTGACAAAAATTAACTTGATACCTTTCTCCTTCCTTTTGTTCATTGTTCATCATCTTTTTTGCAAGCAAAGAGAAGTCAAGCATCATTGTAGCTGAGAATTGGTTTTGGGAACATGTCTGCGTAGTTCTCTTTTGTATACACTTTCTCGAGACTCCACGTTCAACGATGGCTTGTCTTACAAAATGGTACTTGATAGCTATATGTTTTGTTTTACTATGGTAGGTTGGATTCTTAGTGAAGTGAATAGCACTTGACTATCACAAAGTAACTTTACAAGCATGTGAAACAACTACATAGTGGATAAAACAACAATGTTCTGTAGCTTTGACATCCAACTAATAGCTCCACCTGCAAGAGTAAAGGCTTACCCTGAAGTCGACCTTCTCTTGTCCAAATCACCTGCAAAATCAGAATCAACGTATCCACAAACTAATTCACAACCACTGTTATAAGTAATACAGTAATCATTGGTGCCTCTCAAATATCGAAGCACCCATTTCACTGCTTACCAATGCTCTTTATCTGGATTTTCCATATATCTGCTGACAACCCCAACTGCATGTGAAATTTCTAGCCTTGTACTAACCATCACATACATTAGACTTCCTACTACATTAGCATATGATATTCGAGGCATAGATTCATTTTCTTCTTTTGTACTAGGACATAAACTTGAAGAAAGCTTAAAATGGGAAGCCAAAGGGACTGAAACCAGTTTCACATCATTCATAAGAAACCTCAAAAGTATCTTCTCAACATACTTGTGTTGTGAAAACAAAATCTTACCATTCCTCGTGTCTTTCTCTGAATATCTACATGCCCAAAATATGCCTTGTTGCTCCTAGATCTTTCATATCAAACGTCCTAGCCATCTGAGTCTTTAACCTGTTGAACTCAATTATGATTTTTCTTACTAAAAACATATCGTCAACATACAATACTAAGATAATGAATATGTCATTATTCAATTTATTAAAGTAGACACAATGATCATACTCACTCCTTGTATAATGATGGCTCACCATGAAAGAGTCAAATTTCTTATACCATTGTCTAGGCGACTGCCTCAGACTGTACAATGATTTCTTGAGCCTACAAACAAATTTCTTGTTGTGATTCTGAACAAACCCTTCAGGTTGTTCCATGGAAATTTCCTCATCCAAATCTCCATGTAAGAAGGCAGTTTTAACATCTAGCTGCTCCAACTCCAAACCAAGTAATGCAGCTAATGCTAACACAATTCAAATTGAAACAGACTTAACAACTGGTGAAAAAATATCATGAAAGTCAATACCTTCTTTCTGAGAATATCATTTTGCAACCAGCCTTGCTTTGTACCTTTCCACCTTATCATCAACACCCTTCTTCAGCGTGTAGACCCACTTGCAACCTATAATTTTCTATCTCTTGGAAGTTCTACTAGGTCCCATGTGGCATTCTTCTCTAATGGATTCATTTCATCCTTCATTTCTTCTTTCCATTTATCACTATTAGAACCCTTCACAACTTCCTGATAGCATGAAGGTTCATCATCATTAGTACTTAAACAAACTGACGAAACAAAATCATCATACCTTCTTGAAGGAACTCTGACCTGCGTAGACCTCCTTAGGGAAGTTTGTGGCTCATCCACATTCTGTTGATTGTTATCATCAACCATGTCTTCCTCTGCAAGAAACTCTTCATGAACATCGTCAAAAACTTGTTCATGTTCACTTTCATTTGTATTTGAACTGGTTTCAAACTAAATCTGTTGATACTTAGGTACTTCTTCATGTTTCATTTGAACATCTACATCTGATTTGATGAGAGATGATTCATCAAATATTACATCTATGTTAATGGTGATCTTGTGGGCAGTAGGATCCCACAACATTTACCCCTTAATACCATCACCATATCCAACAAAGATAAGCCTTTTTTTATTTTGGATCTAATTTAGAATGTCGATGTTTTGAAATCAGAGAATAGTCTTCACAACCAAAAACTTTAAGATCAGAATAATTACAAGGGTGACCTTTCCATACCTCTTCAATAATATTGCACTCTATTGTTGTTGATGGTGATCGATTCACCAGATAACAAGCTGTAGTTATTGCTTCTGCCCACAGTTCCTGCTGCAAGTTGGCGTTACTAAGCATACTCCTTGCTCTCTCTAGAATAGTATTGTTCATGCATTCAACAACTCCATTTTCCTGAGGAGTATAGGCAGTGGTTTTATGCGTATCAATCCAAAACTCCTTACAATAGTTGTCAAATTTCATTGACGTAAATTCACTGCTATTATCGGTTCTTAAAAATTTAATGGACCTACCAATGCTCTTTTCCACTAAAGCTCTAAACTGCTTGAAAACAGTAAACACATTAGGCTTTCTTTTCAACATATAGATCCACACCTTCCCGGAGAAATCATCTATAAAAGTAACAAAGTATGATGATCCTCCATACGAAATAGTAGGGGATGGCCCCCAAACATCAGAATGGATATAATCAAGGATTCCCTCACTCGTGTTTCTTCCAATTTTAAATCTCTGCCTATTTTGTTTTCCATAAATACAGTGCTTGCAGAAATCTAACTTTAAAGAATTTAGACTAAGAAGTAACTTGTGATCAGATAATACCTTCAATACTCTTTCTCTCATATGGCCCAACCATTAATTCCATAGATGAACATAATCATTGTCCTTCTTGGATATTGTTTTCGCATGATCTGACTCAGTTCTTCCTTCTAACATAATCAGGTTACCAACCTTCTTCACTTTCATAACCAGTAGGATTCCTTTATAGAAATCCATAACTCCACCTTGAACAATATTCTTATATCCTCCAGTGTCTAAGACTCCCAAAGAAATTAGGTTCTTCCTAAGCTCAGGTACATGTCTCACATCAGTTAGTATTTTAATAGTTCCATCAAACATCTTAATTTGAATGCTACCAATTCCCAAAACTTTACATGAGATATCATTTCCCATGTAAACTATTCCATCATCTATAGATTGGTAAGTAACAAACCAGTGTCTATGAAGACATATGTGATTTAAAGCACCATAATGTAATAATCACTGTTGATCATGACATGAACCAATACTAATTGATTAAACTTCATCAGTCATACCTGAACCTATTGTTGAACTTGTTTCAGTTGTGTTCGCTTCCTTCATTTATTTTGGAGGGTTGTCTTTGGAGGCTTGTTGTCGCTTCCAATAGTCCTTCTTCAGGTGTCCCGATTTGCCACAAAACCATCACTTAATCTTTCTCTTTTTCTCCTTTGACTTTGACCGAGAGAAATCCCTCTGACCTTGTCCTCTTTCTTTAGGTCTTCCTTTGACCATCATCGGCTCAGATGTAGAGGTTTTTGAATTGGTTTTCTTACTTGTTTCCTCAGATAGTAGTGCGCCAACAATAACATCAAACTCAGTACTTTATGTTGTGTTGAAACTAATATAGGTAACAAAGTGATCCCGTGACACGGGAAAAGAACATAATAATGTAATTGTCTTGTCTTCAGAGTCGAATTTTACTCCCATGCTAGTCAACTGAACTAAGAGCGTATTAAAAGTATTTAAATGATCATCCATTTTTGTACCTTCCTTCATGTGCAAATTGTACAATTTCCTTTTCACGAAGATCTTGTTCGTCAAGTGTTTCGTCATATACAGGATTTCCAGCTTCATCCACAAACCAGTTGTTGTCTTCTCTGCAACAATGTTGAACATAACATCATCGACCAAACATAGGTGTATGGCACTCAATGCTCTCACATCGATCTCATCCCATTCTTCATTTTTTATGTTCACGGGTTGCTTTGCTTTTCCCAAAAGTGCCTTCACCATGCCTTGTTGGACGAGCAGATCGTGCATCTTAACCTTCCCGATCTCGAAATTGTTTTTTCCATTGAACTTCTTGATTTCAAACTTAGCACTCTGAGTTTTTTCCATATCAATGGATAAAAATTCCTTTCAACAACACAAGGTCTCATCAGTCTTTATGGATTTATTCAGGAACAAACCACGTTGTCTCACCTTCTAATCAAAAAATTAGATCTCCCCCCTTTACCAAAAATAGTCTACGACCTCATCACCCCTCTGAGAAAAAAATGAAAGGGTAGTGTTGATCTTACCTTGATGAGATTATGGAGATGTCACATTGTTACTGATGCTAATAAGTACCATAGTACTCCACAACAACGAGATTCATATAATATTTCTTGAATATCTAGTGCGTTCATTGTATATTGAATATTTCTTCAACTTATAGAGGCCTTGTCTGGGACAGGTCTGAGAAAGGATGCAACATGATGGATTTCTCGGTCAACATTTTTCACTCCCCTCCAAACTTTTCTCTCACTACTCTGACTGATGGCTTATTTTCCCCAATGTAATGTTGGTATAACAATCCTCAAGATGCCCTTGTTATTGACTATGCCAAGTGAGATCAAGAGAGAGAAGACATAAACCCACAACATAAATATATGGAAACTGTCGGCACTCCCTTCCTAAGGTTTAGTCCATGCGATTTTTAAAAAACATGAATTCGGCAAGTGCACTACTAAAATATCGCTCCCTCTAGTAACTGACCCAAGCGCTGATAGTAAAACAACGCTCCATGTACCAAGTGACCCACATGCTGATCTGTTGCACGCTCCTCCTCCATGGTTTGGCACTGTGGATGGCGATGTTCCTCCTCTGACGGATTATGCCTGTCAGGCTCTAAAGATGTCCTAAAAACAACCTCTATGCATCAACCAAAGATAGGTGCTATCACAAGCATTTTACTTATCGCCTAAGTAGGTTCTTACCTTCTGTTTTCAATACCCAACCTCCAGAGATGCAACACCTGTAAAGGAACAACAATCGTAAAGGGAACGACAGTTGTTCTATTCAAAGGAATAACACAACTTTCAAAAGGAACAACAATCGTTACATTGGGCCAAATTAATGTTGAATTAATTGCATTGTAGTATTTACCCAACTATCTAATTTGTCAACCCGAGGGTTGTAAAATGACGAAGCACACGCAAAGTATATGAAAGATTGAAGTGAGACTAATCTAATCTAATGTTTAAGCTATCAGTGAAATTGAATCATTAATGTAACACACGACTGAACTTGAATTAATCTAGTTGTGTAAATGAAATTAATCTAGGAATGGGAAATTGCGTAAATGAAATTAATCTAGAAATGGAGAACTACATGAAGGAAAAACAGATACAATAAGTGAAGAGTTGAATGACACAACAATATATGTGAGCTCACTCTAATGAAGCAATCTTATATTAAAATAACCAAATCAATCTTCATAACATAATAATGAAAGCATGAAAATCAAAACCATGAATCAAAGCTAAGAATCCCTTTCTCTTTCGAATCCTAATGACTACCATTAATGATTACTCTAATTCTCTACTTACAACTGATTGAATTCTAATTGATCCTAATTGAATAATCTAATTCAATCCTCATGAAGAGAGATCACTCTCTTTTATACATGAGAGCCTTGAAGATAAGATAACCATCTCATTATTACAGATCCACTTTTCTCTCAACCTATTTCTCATTATTACAAAATATAATCCCTTTAAATCCTCACACATATCTCTCATATATCTTAGATAAGATATTCCAACCAAATATCCATGATCTTGTCCTTGGAATGGGCTTGAATTATCTCCTCAAATATTGAAATGGTGGAAGAAGTATTCGAGAAGTCCTTTGAATTAATCCTTCACATATTCCTACACATTACAAAGCTCACACATATTTGAGATATATATGAAAACATGTTGATTTTCTAACATTTAATCACAAATTCCTTTTAAATACTAAAATAAATAAAGTGGAGAACAATAAGGTGAAACCCAAGTATATTTATGGAAATGATATCGTGAAAGGTTAATGGGGCGATGAAATGTGAAGAATGATTAAGGGAAAGGTGGATGAGAATAGGACATTTTTGAGCCCCAACATACCCCCCAACTTAACTTGCTGCATGTCCTCATGCAACCATGCATGGATCTTCTCAAGAAATTTTTGGCATCTGAATGTTGGCTTTGAGTGATGATAATGAATGTTTTCCAGGATGGGATTTACATAAGTAACATCTCACATTTTCTTATGATTGGTTCTTGTGTGACAACCATGAATATAAAGAATTTTGGTTCTTGTGTTAACAACATTCATTTCATCACCTGTTCTCTTGTTGTTATGATAATAATTTGCCCATATTTTTATTGGAAAAGGTATGCTATCAATGTGCATAAGGAAAACATCACTGAGTATAAGAAAGCCCTTTTTTTTGTATATTTTTTAATCATGCCAATATGTATACCAATGCTTATAAAGCAAAGTGGAACATAGTATAGTTGAAAAGAAATGTTCATAAATGGTAAATGAGACGAAAAAAAATGGAATAATGATGGTGGAAAAGTGGAGTGATGATAGTAAATAATGTCCCCTGCCCCCCAACTTAACTTTTTGCATGTCCTCATGCAACGTGGCATAAGTCGTAGAAGTGAAAAAGGAAAGGGAACTTAATGAGGGAATTTTCCAAATTATTCATTGCTAGTAGTTGAGGAATTACATGATTAAAGTTTAGAAAATAGCATACCTCCACTTACCCAAAATGTTGATGAACTAAGCAATAGGAATATGGCTGATGCGATTGCTAGAGCATGGAAGATGGTGTTGTTGCAGGAACATGTGAAAAGTGATTGTTGTTGTAGCTATGACTGTTGTCTGCTGGAGTAGAAAATGTGAAGTGGAGGGATCAGAACTACTGTTGAATGAAGCATGAAAAAGAGAAAGTGTGAAAGTGGAACTGTAGTACTCTCAAATAGTTATAGTCATGTTGTTGTAACTGCTGATAGAGTCATGAAAAGTGTATAGTCTTCTCCTGCTGCTAAACCTGATGGTACAATTCTAATCATGTGAATGAATGTGTCGATGTCGAGCATGAAAATAAGTCATTGGATTACCGAACAATGATGAATGTCGTTAACCAATGTGAGGCAATTCACCATTGATGTCAATGAGTGCCAAGGTACCCGAGTACATATTGCGAAGTGTGAATGAATGATTTGATGTCGAGCCACTTGCAAGATTTGACAATCAAGGGACATTGATGTATTCCCATGATTGTCAACGAGAGAACTTGCCATTAGGGCATGCAAGCCTCCAGGTACTCAAAAATGGACTCTAGTCTATATCCCAGATAAGGTGTTGAGGTCAATGGGGCAAGACTTGTTGAAAGGTGGGCCTTAAGGAATCCCACATCAGTCAACGTGAGTTTGGATAAAAAGAGTGGTAGGACTATAAATGAAAAGATCCCAGTAGTAACAGTCTTTATGGCTAGGCAATGTAGTCATGGAAAGGGAGATGGATAGTTTTCTTGACAAGGAAAACTGAAAAAAACTAAAGAGATGTATGCGACTCAGAAATATGGGTGTGTGCGAAATCATGAAAGATAAGTCAATGGAAGATGAGCTTCAACACAGGGATGAACAATCTGCTTGGAAGGAGAGCTAGAGGAAGACATTTGTGGCGCAAATGATTTTATGAACAGGTGCATGTGTAACTGCAAATGCCATGATGTGTAAGACGAGATTTATCTCATTTAAGAAGGCAATAAGACATGTCGCTTTCAAAACTTTTTGTGACTTTTGAAAATCACTCTAGCAGCAAGATGTGATTGGCCCCACGCCTGGAAAAATTTAGTACAAATCCTGCATGTTTTCTCATGGATAGTTTGTGTGTTTCCATTCTTTATGAAGGTAGTCGAAGAGAACTCCCACTATGATGCTCAAAAGCGTGTCACATGGATATGTGCAAGTAGGAAAGGATGCAATCTCTTTCTTGCAACACAACCAGATGTACATGTACCATTTTCAAATCCCATTATAAGGAAGGAATATCCATTTAAATGCCAAGACTGGATAGTATAATGTTTTATTACTGACTTATCTAAAATTTATGCGCAAATGGAACAATTGTAGATCGAAAATAGATTAGGCATTTTTTGTGTAATCGTCAACAAAATTATTCCTCAAATTAATTTTTCTTACCCTATTTTCTGATCCTCATGATCGCACGAGGTGCGGAGGAGAGTATACTTATTCTAAAGAAAATAAAAAAATTGAAAATAAAACCCTACCTACACTACATTAATTAAAAATGAGAGAGTAGTTATGTATAATCAAACAGCCAATGTAGTCATGCATGCAACAGTAATAAAAGTATGTTGTCTTTCAATTTCTCTATTGACTGTCGAGAATATGTATGAATGTGTGAAATTAGTTTTTGAAATTGTGAATTAAGAAAATAAAAAGAAAAACTAAATGTATCTAACCTAGTACTCACTTGAAACCATCGTTCAATCAGGCTTTCATAGGTGTGTTGTTCCTTGCTCAAATCATGTTGTAACTCCTCTTCATCTTCCTCGATCTCATTTTCAATCAATTTTTTGTCGTCGGATGCATAAGAGTCAGATATTGGATCTTCAATTGTTTCCAAAGGAGTATTTGAATGTTTGATCCTTGTCAAGATCTCTTCTTCATGGGAAGAGGAAATCCTGACATCTGCCAGGATCTGAGTGAGTAGTTCCAAGCTGAAATTCATTTTTAAATCATGTTAAAAAAAAGGATTCTTACAGCACCCAAATCAAAATGAAATACTTTAAAAAACACTCTTGCTAAAACATAAAAAAAAATTACTCTTCACAGTTGCGTAAATTAAAATGTTCATGATAGTTGGTTAGGGAGAACATGAGCAGTCCCCATTCAAGTAATTGTTAAGACCCTCAGAACCAACACATGTAGACCACACTTGCAAAAATTTAAACTAATCTTGCAAAAATTGGAATTTACACTAACTTGCAAAAATTGAAATTTACACTACCCTACATGTTCTTACCCATATGCCACCTCAGAGTTAGGAGCATGTTTAATCACACTTGCATGAGAAAGAAATTTAAACTACCACACTTGTAGGAATCGAAATTTACACTATGCTACATGTCCTTAGCCATATGTCACCTCAGAGTTAGGAGCATGTCTAATCAAACTTGCATGAAAAAGAAATTTAAACTACCACACTTGCAAGAATTGAAATTTACACTAACTTGCAGGAATTGAAATTTACATTATGGTACATGTCCTTACCCATATGTCACCTTGGAGTTAGGAGCATGTCTAATCACACTTTCATGAAAAAGAAATTTAAACTACCACACTTGCAGAAATTGAAATTTACACTGACTTGTAGGAATTGAAATTTACACTACCCTACATGTCCTTACCCATATGTCACCTCATAGTTAGGAGCATGTTTAATCACACTTGCATGAAAAAGAAATCTAAACTCCAATCCATCGTGTGTCCCTGGCAACAACGCCAAAACATTGGGCTCTAAAGATGTCCCAAAATCAACCTCTATGCATCAACCAAAGGTAGACACTGGCAGAAGCATTTTACTTGTAGCCTACATAGGTTCTTACCTTATGTTTTCAATACCCAGCCTCCAGAGATGCAACACCTATAAAGGAACAACAATCATAAAGGGAATAATAGTTGTTTTATTCAAAGGAACATCATGACTTGCAAAAGGAACAGTAATCATTACATTGGACCGAACTAATGTTGAATTAATTGCATTGTAGTATTTACCCAACTATGTAATTTGTCAACCCAGGGGTTGTAAACTGATGAAGCACACACAAGTATATGCAAGACTGAAGTTAGACTAATCTAATCTAATGTTTAAGCTATGACTGAAATTGAATCATTAATCTAACATGCGACTGAAATTGAATTAATCTAGTTGCATAAATGAAATTAATCCAGGAATGGGAAATTGTGTAAATGAAATTAATATAGAAATGGAGAACCACATGAAGGAAAAACAGATACAACAAGTCAAGAGTTGAATGACACAACAATATATGTGAGCTCACTCTAATGAAACAATATTATATTAAAATAACTAAATCAATCTTCATAACATAATAATGAAAGCATGAAAACCAAAACCATGAATCAAAGCTAAGAATCCCTTTCTCTTTCGAATTCTAATGACTACCATTAATGATTACTCTAATTCTCTACTTACAACTGATTGAATTCTAATTGATCCTAATTGAATAATCTAATCCAATCCTCATGAAGAGAGATCACTCTCTTTTGTACATGAGAGCCTTGAAGATAAGATAACCATATCATTATTATAGATCCACTTTTTTCTCAACCTATTTCCCATTATTACAAAATATAATCCCTTTAAATCCTCACACATATCTCTCATATATCTTAGATAAGATATTCCAACCAAATATCCATGATCTTCTCCTTGGAATGGGCTTGAATTATCTCCTCAAATATTGA
>ML801219.1:161333-173379 GCA_009831015.1 Picea engelmannii | reverse complement strand
AAAACATGTTGATTTTCTAACATTTAATCACAAATTCCTTTTAAATATTAAAATGAATAAAGTGGAGAACAATAAGGTGAAACCCAAGTATATTTATGGAAATGATATCGTGAAAGGTTAATGGGGCGATGAAATGTGAAGAACGATGAAGGGAAAGGTGGATGAGAATAGGACATTTCTTAGCACCAACAACACTCATGACCCTCTCTCTCAATTCACGATCTTGCACCATGGATCTGGCCTCACGGATCTCCAACGCAGCTCTGATACCAATTATTAGAATTACAAATGCGGAAAACACAATTCACATATGACAATAAACAATCACGTAGATTAAAAACACAGAGATTTCATGTGTTTCACCCCAGCTTTGGGCTACGTCCACCAAGTAAAGGTATCAGTTGTCTTATTATTTAGATCATGGAGATTATAGCAACTTCACCCATACATATCCTCCAACCTCTACGAGCATACACAAATTTATAGAAATTTACACAAGAAACTAATTTATTGAATGCGCTCCTATCCTTGGTCTAATTTAGTTACAACCGATTCTGAAGAATAAGATCTAAAATCTATTCTTGGGAATTCGTTGTCACCAAATTCCAACATTGGGTTTCTATCCCTGCAGCTATTGGCGACAATAGAGATATAGACTAAATAATAATTTTGTAATTAATTTCAAATCTCTAATTAAGTGAAAGCGGTAATAAGACTATCAAATTATTAGATAATCATTGAGGAGAAGTTAGAAAAATAAATTATTGTTGTTGTTATTATTATTATTATTATATATAAGTAAAAAATTGTGTTTATTACATCTACAATTAGGTTGCCTCCAGAAGTGTACACCGCAAGTGCCATGTAAATGGAAGGAAATGTAAAAAGGAGGTCTCAAGTTTGATTCTCAGCCTGCAAGTTACCGAAAATTTATATCAAATTCCAACAAAAAAAAAATACTCTTTCATGTACATCATCTATATTTCTATTATTATCTTCTTTTTTCCTTGAAAAATTAACATACCAACATTATATTTTATTAGTAATTCTTCAATCTATATTTCTCTGATTCTCTCCTTTTTCCTAGAAATATGAACATCCCAACATTATATTTTATTAGTAATTATTGCATGATTCTTTTCATTTTCCTGAAAACCTTGGCATAAACACCGATAGATTAATACACTATCAAAGCTAAGGCTAAACGAAAACTATATACTCGAAGGTAGCATAATAACCCTACAAATTAAATTATGCTTCAGTGTACATCATCTATATTTCTACGATTCTCTTATTTTTTATTAAAAAATGAACATACCAAAAGCTAAAGCTAAACGAAAACTATATACTCGAAGGTAGCATAATAACCCTACAAAATAAATTATGCTTCTGTGTACATCATCTATATTTCTACGATTCTCTTATTTTTTATTAAAAAATGAACATACCAACATTATATTTTATTAGTGATTCTTCAATCTATATTTTTATGATTCTCTTCTTTTTCCTAGAAAAATGAACATACCAAAATTATATTTTATTAGTAATTATTGCATGATTCTTTTCATTTTCCTGAAAACCTTGACATAAAGACATCACAAATATCAATTAGATTTAAGGTGTGAGCATTTTGTTACATTTATCGAGTGAAAATTTAAGCCCATAGGTTAAGATTTAAGGCGCGGGGATTGTACTCTGGATAGACTTAGGATTATGATTTCTTTCTTAAGTAGATTGATTTTTAATCACATTATTGGAGAAAGGGTTATAATTGTTTCTTATGCAATGTACTTTCATCGTGGTAATTAGCATGGTAAAGGGAACTTCATCGTAAGCATCTTAATTTTATCTTAAGCTTTGATTAATGCTAAGGTTTTCTCTTGTTCTTATGATTTTATTGATTTTCTTTCCAGTAATCACAAGAAGATTTCGTCTTCTTACTTATCGGATCTATAAAGCGCACGTAAATTGTTTACAACACAATTGCAAAATACTTTGTGCCACAAAACTTGGTGACTGGACTCTCCAGGACTTACTGCATAGTGCACAATTGCATCATTTGCTGCGCGTTGTGACAAAAGACTTAATGAAATGATTTATAGATGCAAAAACAAACACAACACTATGCTTAGCACATAGACTTGAAAATATAATAGAACTTGTCAATACACAAAATACTTGATATATATGATAAATTTGGTGTTGTGTGCAAATACAAAATATGGTAATTGTGATGAGCTTCAACTCCAACAACTTTTACTGACTTTACATACACAGAGCTTGTACTCTCAAATTTCTTCAAATACCTTCAACTGCTAGTACTCTTCCTAATGACTATTCTTTTTGTTCTTATGCATGTCGACTTCCTATAGACTTGAACATGTATAGACTGTGACTGAGACTTCCTATAGAAGTAAAACTGACTCAACATTAAAGACGATAATAAATTTGACTAACTCTCAACTACTTAACTAGACTCTAAAAATATTAAGATAGGCTCCATTTAATAACTCCCCTGCTTGTCGACTCACTAAGCCTAATATTGTGTAAACGTGTGACTTTGTATTTGCAAACTCACTAACAAACTAACCAACTACCTGACAAATCAACGAAGACGTAAATCTCACCAACTTGTAATTATTATTTCCAACACTCCCCCATAATTAGAAGTAGCTGGGATTTACATGAGACAAAAATTTACATCAAAAATTTGAATTTACATATACTATCAATCCTTTGTCACTACACAGACTCTCATACTAGTGTGGAGATGTTCAAATGCATCTCTTGCTAAAGATTTTGCAAATATCTCTGCATCTTTATCTTTTGATATGCAAAATTCTAAACAGATCTCTTTGTTATTCACTAATTCTCTGATAAAATGATACCTTGTATCAATATGCTTAGTTTTCTTATGAAACACATGATTCTTTGATCACATTATGGCTAAATTGTTGTCACAAAATACTATTGTTGGTTCTTGCAACAAATATGTTAACATTCTTCTAATCCAAATTGTTTGACAAGCAGCGCTTGTAGCTGCGATGTACTTTGCTTCTTCTGAAGAAAGAGTCACTATGGGTTGCTTCCTTGATTCCCATGATACTATACTTGTTCCAAAATGAAATGTGTACTGAGAGGTACTTTTCCTGTCATCTATGTTGCTTCCACAATCACTGTCAGTGTATCCAATAAGTTTGAAATATTCTGATGTAGAATATCTAATGCCAAAATCTTTTGTTCCATTCACATATCTCATAATTCTCTTTCCTTCCTTCCAATGTGATTCTTTTGGAGTTTCCATGAACCTTAAAATTAGGCTCACTCCATACATAATATCAAGTCTTGTTGTTGTTAAATACATATGATGACCTACCATTCTTTTAAACAGTGTGGGATCCACTTTAGACCCTTCATCTTCTTTTCTTAACTTCAGTCCTGTTATGACATGTGTTGGGGTTGCTTTTGAATTTATCATATTGAATATTTTCATAATTTCATGTGCATACTTAGATTATGAGATAAATATAACAGTTTTGGACTAGTGAACTTCAATACCCAGAAAATATCTCATAAGCCCTAAATTGGTCATTTCAAATTCATCCTTGATGACTGACTTAAATTCTTCTATGCCAAAATCACATGTAAAAATCAAATCATCTACGTATAAGAAAAAAATTAACATGTTACCTTGGTGATTTGATTTTATGTATAGTGTTGGCTCACATTCACTTATCTAGAATCAATTCTATGTGAGATAGGAATCTATGCAATTGTACCAAGCTACGAGAGCTTACTTTAATCCATACATTGTTTTCTTCAATCTGTACACTTTTTCTTCCTTTCCTGGAAACTCACAGCCTTGTGGATCTTCCACATACACTTCTTCTTCTAAATGTCCATTCAAAAATTATGAATTTACATCCATTTGGTAAACTGACCATTTGTTGTACGTGGAAATGGCAAACAAAGTTATGAATGTGTCCATGCACGCAATTGGTGCAAATGTTTCATTGAAATCAATTCCAGGTTTTTGTATAAAACCTCTTGAAACTAATTTCTCCTTGTGCTTCTGCACATTTCCATCTGAATATTGCTTGGTTTTATAAATCCACTTCACAACTATCACATCCTTGTCTTTAGGTACATCAACCAATTTCCATGTCTGATTGTTCTCTATGCATATGATTTCTTCATCCATGGATTGAGCCCATACATCATCTTTGACAACTTCTTCAAAAGTTAATGGATCATCTATCTGTGAAAACAGAGCAAAAATGAAAATGAATTTGTTGTGTCCTCATTATAGATGTCGCACCGAGTTCTTTTTTTCCTTAGCAAGAGACTTGCTAATGTTGGATATGGAGATGTAGAATTGCTTGGACTTGTTTTTGGAGTTTGCTACGTTCTAGGTGTAGACTGCGCACCTGTTGATTTTACTGGAGTTGTTTGTCTTGGGGTTTGCATCGCAGTTGTAGAAGGAACTACACACTGACTTGTACATGGTGTTTGAACCACTTCATATTTTGTATCATCATGCTTAATAGCATTAACAATTTTGACTGCCTTTTCTATGCTTCCATCCCATGCTTCGTTCTCCACGAACTGAAAATCATGACTAATTATGAATTTTCTAGCAATAGGGTCTTACAACTTGTATCCTTTTGTTTCTTCAGAATACCCAACAAATATACATGTATGTCCTTTGCTGTCCAACAACTTTCTCAACTCATCTGGAACATGTGCGTATGAAACACAACCAAAAAAATTTAAGTGCGCCACATTATGCTTCATACATGTCAAGGCTTCTTGAGGAACTTTGTTCTTCACACTCTTTGTCGAACATTTTCTCATTATGTATACTGCAGTTGCTACTACTTCAACCCAATAATCATTTGACAAATGTTTGGCTACCAACATAATGCACGCCATCTCCATAATGGTTATGTTCTTCCTTTATGTGACACCATTCTGTTGTGGTGTATATTGCATGGTAAATTTCTTGTAGATGACATGAACTTTACACAAGTTTTGAAACCCTCTTGAAATGTATTCACCTCCTCTATCAATTCTTAGACACTTTATGTAATAACCACTTTTCTTCTCCATGAGTGATTTGAACTATTGAAAACAACCCAATGCATTGGATTTATGCTTTAGGAAATAAATCCATGTCTTTCTAGAGAAATCATCAATAAATGTTAGAAAATAAGTATTGCCTCCTATAGATGGTGTTTGCATTGGTCCACAAATGTTTGAGTGTATAATTTCTAATGGATCTTTTTCTCTGTAAGACTTGCCAACTGGAAATGATTCTCTCTGTTGCTTTCCAAAAATACAACCTGTTCAAATGGACACTTGACATTGAGAGAGGGGGGGGGTGAATCAGTGTCACAAAAACTTTGGACAATTTTCCACTTTTCATAAATTAATTGAGAAACATATTTATTTCATTTTCTCAATCAATACATAAAATAATAAATATTATATTTATTTATTTAAATTGAATGAATAAATAAGATTAGCCTTTGAATATATTAAACTTCAAGTAATTATGAGAGACCCAACTCTCTGTTACAAGACCCAGCGTGTAGTTCTTAGATCAAATTGAGAAATGAGGAATCCAACCCTCATAAAAAGTCCCAGCCTGTTGATCTCATATCCAACTGAGATGTGAGGAATGAAATCCTCATACAAGACCCATCTTGTAAACATGCACCAACCTAATAGAATGAACCGTCATTCAATCCATTATATATAAATATATATACTTCAACAAATTCATCTACATCTTTTGTTCACCATACTTATTTCGTTTATATAATATTCCAATTGGTGTGAACTTGAATGATTATGTATTTTGACAATGAATCATTGCATCCTTTCATTTATTTTAATAATAATAATTTCTATTATTATTATTATTATTATTAGTTTGTTAAAGAGTTCAAATCCTTTGTAAATTGTTTCAGCATTTTAACCCATCACTAATTATTGCAAACAGTTGTTTCCTTCAAACCATTCTTTTCAAATGATCATGGGCTCATTACTACAGACTTAATCTCCATTTGTGCTTCCTTCATTATTATTCATATAATATCACAACATGTCTAATTCGTCATCAGATATATGTTGATCAACCTTTAAGAGCCGATCACAGACATGGATCGACTTCGTTATTTCTATCCTACACTTTTGTTGCATCCCTAGTTCTCAATATATATGACTCAAGTTATTACTTCGCTATTTGGTGCATTTTCCTATATCTGGAATTGACAGGCTCTTAGCTTGTGACTCACCTTTGTTTTTTTATGACCAAGCTGGTGTGACCAAAAACTAGATACATAAGGTGCATGTTTTGTTATGTTTTAGCCCGCAGGGACTTCATTTTATCAAGTGACCATATACCATGACCAGTTGTTAACCCAATTGTCCTTTTAGCTCATCACCACTTTCATATGACCTTGACCTATGACCGAGGGTGGTGTCTACGTGCTAACCCAAGCAAGTACTTAATTTCTTATCGATGGTCACATTTTAATTGCACATTGATATGGATGATTGTCATTACTTTGATACTTCCAACCTCTGCAATCATTCTTTTAAAGGACTTATTTATCCCAACTTATTATCCTTATCCAATGGATAGGATTCAATCATGAGACAAATGACTGTCATTTCCTCCGGCACTTCGTGGCTTCGGGGTTTTTTTCTTTTTATAAACTTCCAATTCTCCTGGACTAAATTTCACCGAAGTATTAATCTTGAGTTGACATGTGTTAAGATTCAACAAGAAGATGCTAGTGAAAATTATGCACCTACACTAGGATGGAGCCTCAGACTATTTTTAGGTGGAAGTCTATTTTTAGATGATGAGAAAATTCCATTTATAGATGATGTCTATTTATAGATGGTGAGCGAATCCTATTTATAGATGTATGTCGACTATTATTATCCTTTAATAATAGTTGGACAATAAATATTAATCTATTATCAATGAGTACTTGGAAATAGTTAACTGAAGTGGAAAATCAGTTAGCTATAGGAAATTCAAGTTCAAAGGTTGATTGGTGGGACATGAAAGTCGAATGAGTTGTAACTGAGTGATTCAAATTTGTAATAGAGTTATATGTGTAGTTATGTGAGTTGTAAAGTAGTTTAACATTTGTGTTATGTGTGATTGATCTCTCTTCTTGATATTGTAATTGGCGATCGTGTTTTAAATTATGCAAGAATTTTAGTAGAAGTGATTATGTATTTAACAGTGGCATATAATTGTTATATCAAGAGAATCTAGGCAATACAAAATTTGTATTAAAATTTCTACAACGTGTGTCCATAAACTTCAATGGTCCAAATCTTATTTCGGAGCTTCGGTACTCTGGTACTCCAGGTTACTAGAGCTCTAGAGTAGTTCAATTCCTCCAGAGTGATAACATAATGAATAAGTCATAAATCGTTGGTGACCGCTTCTTGTCAGTTAACACCTCTGCTTACGCTCTCCTTCCACTATGTTGATCAATGGTTGAGAACGCTCCAAAATTAGATCAATGGTTAGTGTTACTTCGTGATTTATGCTTTATTCTATCCTTCCAATGTATTCAATCAATGGTTGAGAATGCTCCTGAATTAGATCAACGATTAGTGATACTTCATGATTTACGCTTTATTCTATCCTAAAGAATAAATCGAACATGAATGGTTAGTGTTACTTTGTGATTTATGCTTTATTATATATTGTTGTTAACACAACAAGAAGAATGTTGCAATATGAAATAACCATAAATGAATTATGCAATCGAACATAACTCTCAATCAATGTCGCAATGTGACATAATGCTTATGAATGTCACAGTGTGACATCACATTTAATTTGATCGAAAATACAATGTGACATAACCATTCATGAATGTAGGAAGTCGACGCAAGTCAACCAAGATGAATTTCTCAATGCCACATAACCATTGAAAAAATCACAATAAAAAATATCCATATTATAAAGTAAGCCAAAGTGAATGTTACAATCTAACATAACCATTGAAGAGTGTCACAACCCAACAAAACTCTTGATGAGGATTGCAATGCAACAAAACCCTTAATAAATGGCACAATGTGATAAAACCCTTAATGAACATCATAATGTGACATGACATTTTATGATTTCCACAATGTTACATAGTCATTAATGTCACAAGATGAATGTCTCAATTTGAAATAACCATTAGTCAATGTAAAAATTTCACATAAAGTAAGCCAAAATGAAATTCAAAATATGACATAACCATTGAATAATGTCACAATCCAACACATCCCTTGATGAACATTGCAATCGAACAAAACCATTAATGAGTGTCATAATGTGACAACACATTTCATTAGTGACACAATGCGGAAAAACACTTAATGAGCATCGTAATGTGATACGACATTTGATGAATGTTCCATTGCAACATGGTTGTTAATACAACAATATGAATGTCACAATATGAAATAACCATTAGGTAATGTCACAATCCAACATAACCCTTGATGAATTTCACAATGTGACAAAATCCTTTATGAATGTCCTAATCTGAAATTACATTTCATTAATGTCACAATGCAACATCAAATATATAAATGTTGTAGTCTAAAATAACCATAAAGGAATGTTGAAATCTAACATAACCCTTGATGATTGTTGCAATCTGATTGACACCACAATGGGACATAACATTTCAAAAATGTAGGAAGCTGGCACAAGTCAACCGAGATGAATGTCTCAATGTCACATAACCAATGTAGAACATTGCAATCAAGAATATCCATGTTATAAAGTAAGACAAAATGAATGTTACAATATGTCATAACAATTGAAGAATGCCAAAAAAAAAACAAGAAAACTTGTAATGAATGTTGCAATGTGACAAAACCCTTAATAAATGTCACAATTTGTCATCGCATTTTATTAAAGTCATAATGTGACAAAACCTATAATGAACATCACAATGTGACATGATATTTGATGAATGAAATAATATGACATAGCCATTAATGTGGAAAGATGAATGTCACAATCTAAAATAACCATTAAGAAACCAAACAATTTGATATAAACATCGTTGAGATGAATGTTGTAATGTGGCATAACAATGATCGAATGACGTAATCCAAAATAAACCAAGAAAAATGTTGCAATGAGACGAAACCCTTGATCAATGTCATAATGCAACATTACCTTTGATAAACTCTACAATATGACATAACTATTAATAATATTATTAAACCATTAACCTTGGCTAGCCACAATCAAACACCATATTCAACCATAATGAACAATGGTCGACCACAGTCAACTAAACTTCGTGTGAGATATCCCCAATGACTATCACAATGCAACTTGACCATTTTTGATTCAAAACATAAATGTTCTACATAAGTAAATGAAGATGAATGTTACAATTTAACATAACTATTGAGGGATGTGCTTTATGACCAACCAAAGTTAACAAAATACAATGCAACATAGCCATCGATGAACATTGGAATGAAATATAAATACTAAAGAACATATCCATCTAACATAAAGTAATCCAAAATGAATGTCACAATCTGTCATAACCATTGAAGAATGTCACAACCCAACATAACACTTGATGAATGTTGCAATCTGAAATAACTATTAAAGAATGTTGCATTCCAGCGTAACCCTATCAAATATAATATTATTTAGCGAACTATAATGTGAAAATGTTGCATTGCTTAATGTTTAATTTATATTGAGGCATTCATGTTGCCATGTAAATGGCTATGTAATGTTGCATAATTCATCAAATGTCATGTCACATTGTGATATTCATTAAGGATTTTGTCACATGTGACATTAATCAAATGTGATGTCACATTGTGACATGTATTAAGGGTTTTGTCGCATTGTAACGTTCATCAAGGCTTTTGTTGGGTAATGGCATCCTTCAATAATTGTGTCAGATTGTAACATTGATTTTGGCTTACTTTATAATATGGATATGTTTAATTGTGATGTTCTCAATGGTTATGTGACGTTGAGACATCTTGATGAATGTCACAATGTCACATAGTCATTATTGTGGCAAGATAAATTTTGCAATCAAAAATAACTACTAAAGATTTTCATGATCCAACATAACCCTATCAAATATAATATTTTAATACTATATTACTATCAACTATAATATTATAATATTATAATTTCATATTATTATTAATATTATTTAGTACAATATTATTTTCCCAACTATAACAATAACTATAATACTAATATGTAATATTAATGAGACAATATGAATGTTGCAATCCTCAATAACCATTAAGGAATTTTACAATCCAACATAACCTTATCAACTATGGTACTATAATTTTAAATTATTAATAATATCTTTTAGTATAATATTATTTAGCCAACTAAAACTACAACTAAAATATTATGATATTATATTATATTAAAAAAACCACAAATACTAATATAATACTAATATAGCATTATTAATAACATTAATGTAAATAGAAATTATTTTTATTATTTTTAATATAAATTTGAATAATATAAATTAATATAAATTCCATTAAACATACTAAAAAAATTAAATAAATGTTATTAGAATTTAATATTGTATTTTATTTTCCATATAAAAAATTTAAATGTTAGAACCATATAATATTTAATATAATAATTAATAAATGTTTTAACATTATAGTACAATCTTTTATTAATAATATATCTTTGTTGATTATTAATAAGGTTTTGTATAAACTTTGTTAATATAAATTAATACATATATTATATTAATATAAATTAATACAGTATAAGTTAATATAATATAATATTATAGTATATTATTTATGTTAATATTAATATAATTTATTGATTAATTAAGAGTGAAGTTTTGTATCAATTTTATTCATATAATTATTCATTCATATAAATGTTATAAATATATGATATTTATTATTTGAAAATATATTTATGCACCCACCAATTACTAGCAACAAACTATTAATGTTATTAATGTGTGTGTGTATAATGAAGTGTATATTTAGCACATACTAGTCAGAAAAAACATTATTAGTGTGCTAAATATACACCCATCGGTGTATAACATTAATAATATTAATGTGGTCATTGCTAGTTTATGAGTTGATTAACTACAAACAAATAGTAGAGTGAACATGAACAATCAAATCGTAAAGTGGATATGATACATTAATAATATTAATGTGTTCGTTGTTAGTTTACTAGTTGATTAACTGTAAGCAAATAGTAGAGTGAACATGAACAATCAAATTGTAAAGTGGATATGATAACGTGATTACTACCTTCAACTTATAAAGATCTTTTGGTTGGTTGTTAATTCAGGTGTTTGGTACATCAATAATATTTCATCTGTAGTAATGTTAATTCTTGGAAATAGAGATGAGTTAAGGGTGAGTGCATGAAGTTGGTGGATGCTAAAGTGGCAATGGGGTGAGAAGGACTATGTGTGCATTTCTAGAAATGTGCACATGTTCCTGATGTGACAGTTTCATCAAACCCCAAGACTCCACTCAGTGAGTTACATAGTCTCATTCCCAAAAATGTGTGTGCATTCTCGAGACTGCATGAATGTTTTAGAGGAACATGTCGGCATTCAAAAAAAAAATTGAAATCAAAAAAATGTGTACACACTTTAGGAACACGTATAGAGAGAGATATTTTATGTTAATAGGAACACACATGCATTCATGTTCCTAATAATTCCCACACGCTTTAGGAACACGTGCACATTCTTAAATGAAGCACTTGTTATTAAGAACCAGTATGCACATGATTTCTTGTTAACATGAACTACTTCTCTCTATCCCCACCCTCTCTCTCTCCCCCCCACTCTCCCCTCATGCCCCCCTCTCTCTCTCTCCCACACTCCTCCCCCCCTCTCTCTCTTTTTCCCTCTTACCATGCTCTCCCTCCTTCCATATATCTTCATCTCTCTTTCCAAATTCTCTCTCCCTCTCTCTCACTCATTGTCTCCCCCCCTATCTCTCCCTCTCC